>JAVJIF010012180.1:0-140454 GCA_038442645.1 Agave tequilana | reverse complement strand
TTTTTGCTTCATGAACCTAGAAGTTCTTGCAATAGCTAAGTAATGGCCTCCAATATGGTACTAACCTGAAACTAATCTTAAACAAACTATAGTACCAAATAGCTCTTATTGTTTTGTTACATCAAAACTCTAAATAAATGGAGAGTGTAACCTTCTGAGCCAACAGTGAGGTATGTACCTCAACTCAAAAGGAATCTTATCTCTGTTGGTGCTTTGGAAGCATCGGTCTGGTGATATCTGTTCGAGATGGTGTTTCAAGATGATCAAGCTCGATGGTGGTGATGAAGGGCGTCCGCCGGACAATCTCTACTACTTGAAGGGTAGTATGGTTACAGGTCGGGTGGAGACTTCTAATTCTTCAGATGATGGTTGCACGGAGGTCTGGCAGGTAAAGGTCGGACATGGAGGTGAAAGGTCTTGCGAGCTCCTGCAAAGAAGGGATCGTTGGAAGTGCTGCTACCTGCAAGTTGGAAGATGAACACAGCGTTCTGGACAAGAAGAAGGTGAAATTCAGCACTATGTACTCACCGCTCAGAAGGTCTTCTTGATTGTGTTCACGTAAGAGTTTGGGAACCTGCCAAGACTGCATCGCTTGGAGGTCACAGGTACTTTGTCTCTTTTGTTGATAATATCTAGGCACTGTTGGATATATCCTATGAGACAAAGAGTGAAGCCCTAGATATGTTGGTGAAGTGGAAGGAAGAATGGAGAAGCAGATTGGTAGGAAGATCAAGGAGCTGCAGATTGGTAATGTTGAAAGAGACATGAACCAATTCCTACGATTTGGTCAGAACACAGGTATTAATCACTCACTTCACAACAGGTATACATGGTGGCTAAGGAGAGTAAACCGTTCCTTGCTGGAGAAGGTTCGGTGGTTGTTGTCTAATGCAGATTAGACAAATCGTTTTGGGCTGAGGCGATTGTGTATGCTAGCCATCTCATGAATAGATCGACTGCGATAGGAGTTAAAGCTCCAATGGAAATTTGGTCTGGAAAGCTACTCAAGATCATGGTTTGCTGCATGAATTTGGAAGTCCGACCTACTTCAGTGCCAAGAATGACAAGGTGAATCCGCGAGCAAAGAGGTTTGTGTTTTTGGGTTGTCAAAAGGAATGGCTACAGGTTGTGGGACCCGAAAATAAGAAGATCGGTTGAGTAGGCATGTCACATTTGGAGAGACTTCATGAAAAACACCTAGAGGGGGGTGAATAGGTGTGAATGCTAATCTAATGATCTTTTAAACTTTAATAAAATGAGTGATGCAACGATCTCTCAAAACCGACTAAGAGCCGATACCCCTTGCGAGGTTCTGAACTCCTTCCTCCCAATTCCCCTAGATATGGGTTAGAGGTGCGCAATGCAACCGTGTTGTATGAGATATGATCGACAAGTAAAGGATGAATGCTATGATGAAATACACACAAGCAATATAGCAAGTAAAGTGAGCAAGACAAGATTGCACAAGTAAAGGTTAGTTCTCAAGCAATAATTCAGGACAATATAAAGCAAGAGAAATTGTAAGCAAGAATAACGCAAAGGCAATCGCAAACAAGATGATTTGTTTCGAGGTTCGAGCCCACTTGCTCTAGTCCCCGCCTTCACCTCCGTGAAGGGTTTCACTATCCACGAGGATGCCTTTACAATTTGGTCTACCGAAGACCGAGCACCGAGCTCCACCGAGTACAAAGGACCTCTACCGAAGAGTTGCTCCACAAGGAAAGGATTACAAGAACAAAGTGATCACAACAAGATCACTACACTCTTTCTCAAATTCTTTACAAACACTCTCACTTCAATTACAACTTCACTATAGAATGAGTATAGGATTTTTGGCTCTATGAAGTGTGGTGAGAAAAACTTCAGTTGTAGAGTGATATTAGCATCAAACACAACTGAAAAACTAGCTCAAAAGAATTGAAATGAAAGCTTTAAACTCTTTCTTTTCTCTTTGAAAACAATGCAAACTTGAGGATTTTCTAAGTGAAATGCAAGAGAGACTTCTCCTCTATTTATAGGGTAGAAAATAGGTTAAAAACAATTTCTTTTTGTCTTATTTTCTCTGAAAAAGCTCCCACCCAACAACTCTCCAAAAATCTGTTAAAGCTGAAAATAAAAAACAGTTTTTCAGAACTGCCCAAAGAGGAAAGAGCCGTTAGGCTTGTTGCAGCCTGGCAGTCGACCGGTCCGGTCGACCGCCAGCACAGCTGCAAAGAGCCGTTGGCGCCCGGTCGACCGGTCCGGTCGACCGTCCCAAAAGAGGAAACACAGTTTCCTTCTTCCGGTCGACCGGTCCGGTCGACGAACGAAATAACCCGAGAGCAATTTGCTCTGTCGGTCGACCGGTCCGGTCGACCGACAGACATGCACAAACAGTGCATGTCCAGACACATCTCGGTCGACCGGGCCGATCGACCGAAGTTGCCTGAAACAGAAAAACTGGGCTGTTTTGAGTTAGAAAAATTTTGAAAAATATTTTAAAAATACATATAGCTAAGTATTATGCAGAAAATAGTTTATACACATGATTAAACAAGATTTTCAAGATTAAAGCTTTTGGTACATGTATATATAAACTAAGGCATAAAACTTAGAAATAACCATTTCAAAACATAGGAAATATATGAAACAAATGTGTGTGCAAATCCTAGAGCCAAATTTCATATACTCAAACTTTAACATTCTATTCTTACAATGATTCTAAGGACTTCAAGATCTTCAATAGGCTTCTTCATATGATCTTCAACACTTGTTCCTTGAGCCCAATTGGAGTTGACTTGAGTCCAAATCCTTGTATTTGTGAGAGAAGACTTCTAGAATGAATAGAAATCTGAAACACACTGAAACAACAATGTTATTAGTACAAATAACTAATATGTTTTGTAATCATCAAAATACACTAATCATGGGTGATTGTAACCTTGGGCCAACAATCTCCCCCCTTTTTGATGATGACAAAACATATAGGTTATTTAAATAACATGGAAGAGGAGTTTGAAAACTCCCCTCAAATAATGCTATGTATAAAAATTTGACTATGGAAGCACAATACGTAAAGCATTCAATGTACAAAAATTTTGTCAAAACTAAATAACAAACTTAACAAACTCAAACAAATATCAAACTTAACAAATTCAAAATATGATTCAATCATCAAAATATCAAATTCTTAAACTTATTCAAACTAACTTAAACAAATTCAAAATATGATTCAATCATCAAAATATCAAATTCTTAAACTTATTCAAACTATCAAACTTATTCTCCCCCTTTTTGTCATACATCAAAAGGGTTAAAATACCAATGAATTTTTTTTTATTTTAAGAATCTATAATGCAAACATTCAACTCACCACAAATAAATGAAAATCTAGCATAGTATAAAGGTTTAGTAAAAATATCGGCAAGTTGAAAATCGGTAGAAACATAGTCAATATCAATATCACCTTTCTCATAATGATCTCTAAGAAAGTGATATCTAATGTCAATGTGTTTGGTTTTACTATATTGATTTGCATTCTTTGTCATGTGAATAGTACTAGTATTATCACAAAAAATATTTTAACATGATCAAAGTGTAAATCATAGTCAAGGAGAGTATGTTTCATCCAAAGAACTTGTGCACAACAAGCTCCGGCTGCAACATACTCCGCCTCGGCGGTTGATAGGGCTACCGAATTTGCTTTTTGGAAGACCAAGATACAAGACAATTACCTAAGAATTGACATGTTCCACTTGTGCTCTTCCTGTCTACCCTACAACCCGCATAGTCGGCATCCGAAAAACTCTTCATTTCAAATAATCCGGTTTTAGGATACCATAAACCCATTTCAATAGTGCCCTTAAGGTATCTAATTATGCGTTTAACCGCAATTATGTGAGACTTTAGGACAAGATTGAAAACGTGCACAAAGACAAACGAAAAACATAATATCCGGCTACTAGCCGTTAAATAAAGCAAACTACCAATCATGCTTCTATAAAGTTTAATGTCTACACTTTTACCTTGTTCATCCTTGTCAAGCTTTGTAGTTGTTGCCATGGGAGTTTTGCTTACTTTCGATCCTTCAAGCCCAAACCTTTTGATTAGTTCCTTTGTGTACTTGGCTTGATTGATGAAGATCCCATCCTTCTTTTGCTTGATTTGGAGTCCAAGGAAATAGTTGAGTTCACCCATCATAGACATTTCGAATTCATCCTCATGCATGATTCAAAAGCTTTGCAAAGAGATTCATTAGTAGAACCAAAATGATATCATCACATAAATTTGCACAATAAGAATATCCTTTTCTACATGTTTTGTAAACAAAGTTGTATCAATTTTACCTTTCTTAAAACCATTTGAAGTCAAAAATGAAGAAAGTCTTTCATACCAAGCCCTAGGGGCTTGTTTTAAACCATAAAGAGCTTTATCTAATTTAAAAACAAAATCCGGATGTGTAGGATCAACAAACCCGGGGGTTGTTCAACATACACCTCCTCTTCAATAAATCCATTTAGAAAAGCACTTTTAACATCCATTTGAAAAATTTGAAATCTTTATATGAGGCAAATGCTAGTGTCATCCGTATGGCTTCAAGCCGTGCTACGGGTGCAAAGGTTTCTTCAAAATCGATCCCTTCGATTTGAGTGTAACCTTGGGCAACTAACCTAGCCTTGTTTCTAACTACATTACCCGATTCATCCAACTTATTCTTAAAGATCCACTTAGTACCAATTGTTGGTCTATCGGGGCCTAGGAACAAGGTGCCAAACTTGGTGCGCTCAAATGATTGAGCTCCTCTTGCATGGCTAGCAACCAATATGAATCGGCCTCGGCTTCGAGGACATTTTGGGTTCAATATGAGAAATGAATGCATAGTTACCACAATAGTCATGAAGTCTAGAGCGAGTGTTACCCCTTTTGATACTTCACCTATGACGAGGTCCTTGGGATGATGTGGATTGTATCTCCAATCCTTTGGTAGTGGTTGAGTAGGCTCCACCTCATGTGTTTGATTTTCATTCCCTTGTGCCTCTTCCACTTTAGCTTTGCTTCCTTCATCATCCTTTGGTTGTCTCCCATAGTAGAAGCATCCTCCAAGGTCACTTTCTCATGCCTTCATCCAATGCATCTATTTCTACAACATTCTTAACAAACTTGTTAGATTCCTCAAACTTAACATGAATAGATTCTTCAATAGTCAATGATGATCTAATGAAAACTCTATAAGCCTTACTAGTATTTGAGTAACCTACAAAAATAGCCTCATAAGATTTAGGATCAAATTTTCTCAAATTATCTTTTGTATTTAAAACAAACATTTGCATCCAAAACTTTGAAATAAGAAACATTTGGTTTCTAGAAAAGTACATTTCAAAAGAAGTTTTAGTAGTATTTTTACACAAGAAAACGCGATTTGATATGTAGCATGATGTATTAACGGCCTCGGCCACAAATAATGTGGTAGACCATATTCACTTAGCATTGTCCTAGCCATCTCTTGTAATGTTCTATTTTCCGTTCAACTACTCCATTTTGTTGTGGAGTTCTAGGACAAGATAGTTCATGCTTTATTCTATGTTCATCACAAAAAGTGGTAAAGGTTGGTTAATAAATCACCTCCTCTATCACTTCTTATTCTCAAAATCGAAACATCTTTTTCTTTTTCAACTCTTTTCTTAAAAGTTTGAAAATAAGAAAATGCTTGGCTTTTATGTTCAAGAAAGAAAACCCAAGTAAACCTTGAAAAATCATCAACCAAAACATAAGCAAATCTATTCCCACTTAGACTTTTGTTTGTGTAGGGCCAAATAGATCCATATGGATTAACTCCAAAGGACGTGATGTCATGATATCCTTAATTGACTTGAAAGAAGACTTAGTTTGTTTCCCAAATTGACATGCGTCACAAACTCGGTCCTTTTCAAAATTCAAACAAGGAATACATTTCACCATTTCCTTTGTGTTTAACCTAGAAATGTGATCAAAAGAAATATGCCCTAATCTCCTATGCCACAACCAAGAGTCATCATCGAGGGCTTTCAAACAAGTAATATTACAAGACATATTTAACATATCAATCATATAAACATTACTTTCACGAAAACGGAAAATACACAAACATTAGAAATTCTATCAATTACTTTACAAGCAACATTATCAAAAACAATATCAAAACCTTTATCACAAAGTTGACTAACACTCAAGAGATTATGCTTGAGGCCATCAACTAAAACTACATTTTCAATTAAAGGAGAGGTGCCAAGTTTTACATTACCAATACCGATGATTTTACCCTTGGCGTCATCTCCGAAGGTGACGGTGCCACCTTCATGATATCTTGATAGGGTTGCAAAGTTGTTGATGTCCAAGTCATGTGCCTTGAGCAACCGCTATCAAGATACCACAATCCTCTACGTCGTTGGGATTTGGAAAGTACCTACATCATTTAACATAATAGTTGATTTTGGTACCCAAACTTTCTTGGGTCCTTGAAAGTTAGTGCCTCGAACCCAAACATTATGACATGATATATTTAATCTATCATAGCAAAAATTGGCTAAGTGCCCTTTCCGTCCACAATGTGAACATGAGAACACTCTACCATACATGAATGCATGATGTGTATGTGTAGTGTGAGCATGTTTGGGTTTTGCCATGTTGTTTAGGTTGTGTAGCATGAACATGAGCATGAGCATTTTTCTTTGGGGCTTGTTTCTTAGGAAACATAGCCAATTTTCTTCTTGTTAAACTCACAATCTTTCAAAACAACACTTAAAGAATCTAATCTTTCCTTAAGCATAGAAACTTCATTTGAATCAATTAGTGGGGCCTTACCTTTGCAAGAAATCTTATATTTTTCAAAATCATTTTTGGTAGTAGCCAAAGTGGAAACCAAATCATCTTTTCCTTTGTAAGAGTAAAACTTGAAGACTTAAAGAATCATTTTCCTTTTTCATTTTAAGATACTTTTTCTTTAAGAAATCATAGTTTTGTGACAACTCAACAAAAGCTTCTTCTAACACATCCATAGAAAGTTCATTATCATGAGAAGGGAAGAGGTTACCTTGCTTGTGCCTTCATTAGCCATGAAGCACATGTTGGCGGTGTCTATTTCTTCCTCGGATTCGGTCTCCGAATCCCAAGTTGCCTTCATAGCCTTCTTCTTGTAAGGCTTCTTAGAAGTGGAGGGCTTAGCTTTGTCCGGACACTCCGCCACAATGTGTCCCGGTCTTTGACAATTGAAGCATATGATCTTTCTTTCTTCTTTGCCTCCTTGCCATCTCCTTCTACCTTGGAACTTCGCCTTGTTGTACATCCTCCGAACATTTTTGACTAGAAGTGAGAGCTCTTCGTCATCTTCTTCTTCATCATCTTCGTCGGAGTGTGATGATGACACTTGAAGGCAATAGTCTTCTTCTTGGTAGGAGCCATGTCCTCCCTTGCTTTCCTTTCCATCTCATGGGTTTTAAGGTTCCCAATGAGACCTATAAGCTCCATCTCTTCATTGTCGTTGAGTTCCTTCAAGGTTGTTGCTTTGACTTCCCATGAAGGAGGAAGAGCCCGGATGATCTTCCTTACTCTTTGATCATTGTTGATATCTTCACCTAAAGAAGAGAGTCCATTAGTAATCTTGGTAAATCTTGTAACCATATCATCTATGGTTTCATTATCTTGCATGCTAAATGTTTCATATTGGGACCAAAGAAGGTCAATCTTAGCCTTCTTTACTTGAGAGGTTCCCTCATGAGTGACTATCAAGTGTGACCAAATCTCATATGCGGATTTGCAATGTATAACCCTAGCTATGTCATCATCATTTAGGGCTTGAAGAAGTGCATAGTGAGCTTTGGCATTGGCATCGAATTCCTTAGTCTCTATTTCGGACCAAGTGGATTCGTCACCGGGGGGTACACTAAAGGACTTAGTCACGGCTTTTGCAACTCGGCTACCTAGAGATTGCAAAAACACGGTCATCTTAACTTTCCATATGGGAAAGTTAAGTCCATCAAATTAGGAGGGGTCTTAATTCCATCGGCCATCTTTACTATATGAAAATGGATGAAATGATTAGCAAATTAGGATCTTCTCTAAGGTTGTTAAACCAAATCCTAGAGTCCAAGCTCTGATACCAATTGAAAAACACCTAGAGGGGGGGTGAATAGGTGTGAATGCTAATCTAATGATCTTTTTAAACTTTAATAAAATGAGTGATGCAACGATCTCTCAAAACACGACTAAGAGCCGAATACCCCTTGCGAGGTTCTGAACTCCTTCCTCCCAATTCCCCTAGATATGGGTTAGAGGTGCGCAATGCAACCGTGTTGTATGAGATATGATCGAACAAGTAAAGGATGAAATGCTATGATGAAATACACACAAGCAATATAGCAAGTAAAGTGAGCAAGACAAGATTGCACAAGTAAAGGGTTAGTTCTCAAGCAAATAATTCAAGACAATATAAAGCAAGAGAAATTGTAAGCAAGAATAACGCAAAGGCAATCGCAAACAAGATGATTTGTTTCGAGGTTCGAGCACACTTGCTCTAGTCCCCGCCTTCACCTCCGTGAAGGGTTTCCACTATCCACCGAGGATGCCTTTACAATTTGGTCTACCGAAGACCGAGCACCAAGCTCCACCGAGTACAAAGGACCTCTACCGAAGAGGTTGCTCCACAAGGAAAGGATTACAAGAACAAAGTGATCACAACAAGATCACTACACTCTTTCTCAAATTCTTTTACAAACACTCTCACTTCAATTACAACTTCACTATAGAATGAGTATAGGATTTTTGGCTCTATGAAGTGTGGTGAGAAAAACTTCAGTTGTAGAGTGATATTAGCAATCAAACACAACTGAAAAACTAGCTCAAAAAGAATTGAAATGAAAGCTTTAAACTCTTTTCTTTTCTCTTTTGAAAACAATGCAAACTTGAGGATTTTTCTAAGTGAAATGCAAGAGAGACTTCTCCTCTATTTATAGGGTTAGAAAATAGGTTAAAAACAATTTCTTTTTGTCTTATTTTTTCTGAAAAAGCTCCCCAACAACTCTCCAAAAATCTGTTAAAGCTGAAAATAAAAACAGTTTTTCAGAACTGCCCAAAGAGGAAAGAGCCGTTAGGCTTGTTGCAGGCCTGGCGGTCGACCGGTCCGGTCGACCGCCAGCACAGCTGCAAAGAGCCGTTGGCGCCCGGTCGACCGGTCCGGTCGACCGTCCCAAAAGAGGAAACACAGTTTCCTTCTTCCGGTCGACCGGTCGGTCGACCGAAATAACCCGAGAACAATTTGCTCTCCGTCGGTCGACTGGTCCGGTCGACCGACAGACATGCACAAACAGTGCATGTCCAGACACATCTCCGGTCGACCGGGCCGGTCGACCGAAGTTGCCTGAAACAGAAAAACTGGGCTGTTTTGAGTTAGAAAAATTTTTGAAAAATATTTTAAAAATACATATAGCTAAGTATTATGCAGAAAATAGTTTATACACATGATTTAAACAAGATTTTCAAGATTAAAGCTTTTGGTACATGTATATATAAACTAAGGCATAAACTTAGAAATAACCATTTTCAAAACATAGGAAATATATGAAACAAATGTGTGTGCAAATCCTAGAGCCAAATTTCATATACTCAAACTTTAACATTCTATTTCTTACAATGATTCTAAGGACTTCAAGATCTTCAATAGGCTTCTTCATATGATCTTCAACACTTGTTCCTTGAGCCCAATTGGAGTTGACTTGAGTCCAAATCCTTGTATTTGTGAGAGAAGACTTCTAGAATGAATAGAAATCTGAAACACACTTAAACAACAATTATTATTAGTACAAATAACTAATATGTTTTGTAATCATCAAAATACACTAATCATGGGTGATTGTAACCTTGGGCCAACACTTCAGTGTTGAAGTCCACCGTCTCTCAGCAGGTGGAGAGAACGGAGACCAAGGAAGTATCGCAGCGGGTGGAGGTTGATGCTACTCCATCATCTCCAGTTGGTTCGGCATTAGAGAAGACTTCATCGGATGTGACACCGGGTGGAGATCATGTAGCCAGGTTGATGCTGAACAGGTTGAAGACATTATTGAGGATGTCGAGTTGTTTGCAGCCATTAGAACCAAGATAAAACCATGCTTGTGGGTAAAGAAGCATGAATCTCAAACTTGTGATCGCGACAAGCTCAAGTTGAAGGCCGTTGTTCTCTATGATGGTCGTGAGGAGGTTCATATGACTCAGCCAGATAGGTTCGCTGCTGCAGATTCAGGTACAAGTGCTTGAGCTTGATGGAGCTCATTTAAATGAACTGCGGTTGGCTTGATCCTTTGGGCAAGGTACGTAGGCAGCCGCAAAGGCGCAGCCATTTGGTAATGCAACCCGTATGAAGCTGTTTGGGTTCTCAAGAAGCTGTTTGGAACTTCACGTAAAGGTGAAGAGTTATGGCCGATTGGAGCTTCACATAGAGGTGGAGAGGCTTCACGTTGAGGTGAAGTGTTGTGGCCGATTAGACTTCACGTAGAGGTGAAAAGTTGGACTTCACATAGAGGTGAGGTGTTGTGATCTCGATGAATAGATTGATCTTCTGGTGAGAAGATGTTGAGCTTACATAAGGAATGGTGTGCATCCAGTTATTGAAGCCGATGATGGTGTTCGGTGTGCTCTACGCAGACTTGATTGGACCGTCGCTGAAGACATGTAGACTAGATAGAGCTAGTCAGTTGGAGAGTCAAAGTTGGCTCATGATGAGTTCTTCGTGAGGTCGTTAAGTTGCCGGAGAAGGAGCCACGTTCGGTGATCGGCATGTATGGAAGTTCTCCTAAGGTGAAGCATAGGGAAGGCATGTGTGGTGTATTCCAGTAGATAGCTGAGCTACAGATTCCAAGCCGAGATCGTGTGTCGATTTCGCCGAGATCGTGTGTCAATTTCATCCGGTGCGTGCAAGCCGAGATCGTGTATCGATTTCGCTGAGATCGTGTGTCAATTTCGCCAGGTGATAGACTGGGGTACGTGGGAGATCGGCTCAGATTTGAAAAATCTTAACCGAGGTGGATAATTGTGGGAGAGAGGAGATAGAGGAGATGGAAGAAGATAGCACAGAGATCGGACGACAAAGGAGCGAGAAACGGCGCATGGAGCAGGCCAGTTGTACTCCCGGTCGACGTCTTGGTCGACCGGTGAAGGAGGCCGGTCGACCGGCCCGGTCGACCGGCGTGCACGGGCATGCACAGGAAGGAGCGGTCGACCGGCCCCGGTCGACCGACTGAAGTGGCCTCGCTCTCGGGTAGGCGCGGTCAACCGAGCCGGTCGACCGTGGCATGGGTCGGTCGACCGGCCGGTCGACCTACAGGCGCGGCTGGAGTTTCCTTTTAGGATTCGAATTCCTTTTCTGGTTGGGATTGAATCCAACCTGAGTTTCCATAAATCCAGGGTCTCTGAGGCTATAAATAGAGGCTAGAGGCCTCATGTATTGTATCCCTGAGAAAAAATAAGAATCCCTTGCCTCCCTCAAGTTTCTCTCTTGTAATAGTTGTATTGATTGTTGAATCAATAAAGATCTCTCTCTCTTGCCCCAAGGACGTAGGCACGTTGGCCGAACCTCGTTAAATTTTTGTGTTGATTGTTTTTCTTCTATGGTGGTTGTTCTTGCTGCGTTGTTTCTCCGACTGAATCGAGTCTCTGCCAGGAGGGTGGATTACTCAAAGAGGTGGTTATTGTTGTGTCTCTTCTTCCGCGAACCGCGGCACATAACGAGTGGTGTCAGGGGCGCAACAATTGGCATGTCATGGATCATCAACTCTTTCTCTCTCCACTTTGTTCTTGCTTCTAGTGCCCTATGTTACTATGTTACTGTTGGGATTTGGGTCGAACAAATAGTCTCACATCGGTTAGACATGGGAATGGTCTTTGGTATATAAAGATTTAGGCAACTCTACCTATAAGGCTAGTCTTTTAAAATGATGCCCCAAGTCCTTCAGTTGGTATCAGAGCCATGCACTGACTTAGTCATGTGTATGGGTGATGTTCGATGTTGTTGATTCCCCAATTTGACGCAAGAAGAAGCAGTAGTGGGCCCCGTAAAATAATTTGACTCGCGAGATATTTGATGTGTTACTCATTTGCAATGGGTGTGCCGTCTCCCACGCGGTGTTGAGGAGTGACCAGTTCCAGTTGGTACTTAACTTCATATAGGTGTGACCTATGACACACAGTGAAGAGTTGGTTTGAAGAAAGTTGAGCTTGCAGGGAGACTCTTTATTCAAGGGGGATTGTTGGGATTTTGGTTGAACACATAGTCTCACATCGGCTAGACATAGGGTATATAAGAATTTGGGCAACTTCACCTAGAAGGCTAGTTTTTTAGAATGGTGCCCCAAGTCCTTCAATAATTGTGAGGAGAGAGTGTAATTCTTGTTGATAGAGTTCTTTAACTCTGTTGGAGTTTAGCCAAAAAGATGTGCAATCAATAGTGTCCAATACGAGAGCATGTCGGTCGTATCGGAGTTGAATTGCACAGATGGGAACCAGACTAGTCGACTTATACTTTTATAAGTTGACTTATAGAGTTGACCATAGATCATACAGAGAGTTCAGTTTCTGACTATTGCAGATTAGTTGACTAATACTTTTATAAGTCAACCAATGCGAGTGTCAACGGCTGATTCTGAGTCTGATTCTGATTTCGTTCTGATCCGATTTTAGTATTTTTGGTTTCTTTTTCTTCATGGATTCTTTGGCTATATATATAGAGGGATATTATTCCCAATTTTTATATCATGTACTTAATTGTTTTAATAAGATCTCTATCCCTTCTGCCCCGAGGACGTAGGCAAATTGCCGAACCTCGTTAAATTTGTGTTTTCACTTCTTCCCTTTGATTTCTTTGTTCTTGTAATTGGCGATTATCCTCTTGTCTTGCTGTCCTCTATGCAATGGATTCCAAAAAGTGATATCAGAGCTTTCCGGGTTCGATGGAGAGTTTCTTTCGGGTGAAACAAATCACTTTGGAAAATGTCTACAATTTGTTTGAAGGTAAAGATCTGATCTTTTCTATTCGAATTTGTTTTCACTAATTGTTTTCCGCATTGCTTTGAGAAATCTATTGAGGTGATGGCAGGAGATAGTCGATCCACGGTGAAATCCGTGACCCATATCTGATGAAGATTGATGGGTAAAGTTTGATGACAAGAATGACTTTGAGATGTGGAGTGTGAGGTGATAGATGCACTGATGGCATCAAACCTCGAAGACACTGTACGTTTGGAAGAAAACCAGAGGAGACTTCTGAAAAGGATTGGGACAAGATGTACAGGACAGAGTGTGGTCTCATAAGGTCTTATTTGACATACGACATCAAGTATCTTGTGTTGTATGAGACTTCCGCAAGAAAGATGTGAAAGATCCTCGAAAAGAAGTATCTGACGAAGAGCATCGAGACTCGATTGCATCTGAATAGGAGGCTTTACCGCTTCCAATTGAAAAGAGAACTCTCCATTGATGAACACATGAATAACTAAACAAAGCTTCTTACATACTTAATTAATGTAGATGTGTCGATCGAAGAAGAAAATAAGGTGTTAATTCTTCTGAATTCTCTTCCTGATGAAGAGTATGAAATCTTTGTCCTAACCTTGATTAATAAACAAACACTTAATTATAGTAATGTGTCGGCTGTTCTTATAAATTATGAAGTGAGGAGGAAGTGTTGATCCCGAGGTGATGCTAAGTGTGGATCTAAAATACAATGCTAACACTCACACTAAACAAAGGATGATTAGAGTAAAAGAAATAAACGTACTTGCAAATAAGGAAAATAAATCACAGAAAAGTTAAGCAAACGCAAACACGAGTGATTTATCGTAATTCGGTCCTCGTGATCTACATCCAGTCCCCAAGCCACCCGCTTGAGATTTTCCTTTATCCTTTAACTTTGTACACCCAAAATCAACACCTTATATCCCACTTGACAAATTCCCTTTGCCAAATGTATACAGCTCTTCTTACAACCAAGAAGACCACAACACCTTGTATAACTTCTCTTCTACACCAAGAAGACGCTCTTGTACAATGATTCCTTTGAGTGATTACAAACTTTCCTATAAGCCTTGATTCAGTATGTGATCGTGGACAAGGGCTATTATATGTGGACTTTCAGAAATCTTCACTTTGGAGTAGGAATTTGGTGAAGAAACAGAAAGTGGGAACAGTTTTCAGAAAACCAGAATTTTGGTAGAGTTTTGGTCAGTAAACTTTCTATTTGAATTGGTGTTATTAACCTAAGATAACAACCCTATATATGCTAAACTCTATGATTAGTTAGGGTAGTTATTAGGACCATTTTGAATGTTTAAACGTTGGATAACGTTGAAGGAAACACCAGAAAACAGAAACTGTCCAACAGTCAGAAACTGCCATTAGTCGACTTGACATATAGGTTAGTCGACTATAGTAGGCAAATTTCACTGGGTTAGTCGACTATTATTGGGACCAAGTCGACAAGGTCAAGTTGAAATCAAAAGACAAGTTTCTGAAAACTGAAACTAGTCGACCAGAGGGAATTATAAGTCGACTATATAAGTCTATTAGTCGACTATGTATACTGTTAAGTCGACTAATAGTGACAAACAGAGAGTCGGGATCTTTCAGGATAAAAAGCTAGTCGATTAGGGAAATATATAAGTCAACTATACCATGTATAAGTCGACTACAACTAATAGACTATGATGTGCGTGTGTTTCAAGGCTTTTAACATGCTATCAATAATTATAATACACATCATTATCAACTCTCTTTGGGAAGTGTTGATCATGTAGAACTCTTGAATAGGCTTGTGATAGAGCTTCATATGATATGGCTTCACAAATGTATCATCAAAAGTAAGTTCCAACAGGAAGGACAAGCAATCTTCTTCAAATGGTACATCAGCAATGGCGTTGATGGTAAGAGACAGGGGTTCCAATTAGAAGGGCAAACCAGAGCATGAGAGATCAAAGTCCAGACTAGCTTTTAGAGACCTGAAGAAGAACTAGTGCGCTTTTTACAAAAAATCAGGGCACTAGAAGGTTGATTGTCAAAGGATCAAAGATAAGAATAAGGAGTCAAATACCGAGGCAAAACTCGCAAGGGTGATCAGTACTCAATCAGGTGGTACTTCACAGGCAGATGGATCGAACGTAGACTCAATGATATTCTCGTTCTCAGTAACTACTCGTACTATTGGTTACTCAGGTGATTTTGATTGGATGCTAGATACAGAAGTTACCTATCATCTGTATCCCAACAGGGATTGGTTTTCTAATTTTGAGAAGCTATATGATGAAAGTACACCTAAAGGGGGTGAATAGGTGTAGTGCTAATCTAAGACAAATAATGCGGAATTTAAAAACTAATTGTTGACACACAAAGTGTAACCAAGAGTGAGTCCGAATTCCCCGTGAAGGGCTCTGGAATTACTCTTCATGATTTCTCTAAATTAAGAGTTGAGGTGTTTCAATAGCTCTCTTGATTAAACACAAGTGTGAGAACACTCAAACAATATTAAGCATGCATATGAATGAGTGATTAGTCTCTAATTTTGCATAATTTTCATCACGTTCTCATATTTATTTGATGTAAAATTTTGCTAATAAAGCTTTGCTTGTTTAATCCTAGGTCCATGGTGTACAAATGAAGAAGAAGACCCTAAACCACCATTAATGGGTGATTAAAGGCCTACCAAGTAGCCATTGACTTTAGGGAGGAGATTTTGTCAGCCCAGGGCATCAAATCACGAATCCGGGAGATCAAGTGGACAGGAGACAGAAGGGACGGCACGCTGCCCAAACCCTGGCGCGCGTCGCCCTGACATGGCCGCAAAAATGCGGCCAGAGCCTCGTTTCTGTGGCTATATGGTCGCGGCGCGCGCCTGGCTTCGGGCCAGTGGTTGTCCCCCTGGCTCCCATTCCCCTGGTGCCTATAAATACCCCCAGGGGTCTTCAGTTTGCGCATATCTAGAGCTTTAGGATCTTTATGTTAGTTTGATTTTAGAGTTTTTGTTGATGTTGTTTTTCTTCTTCTAATTGATTTAGCCATTAGAGTGAAAGAGAGAGAGAGTGTGTGTAAAAGTTGTATATGGAATGTGACAAGCTAATACAAGTAACTACTTCTCTTTCTTCTTTCCATTTTCTAGTTGTTTTCCTTTGCTTTTATCTCTTTGTTTTAGTGTAACTCCTTTTCTCTTTACCTCTTCTCTTTTATTGTTTCTTTTACTATCATATTTAACTAACTCCTTCATAGCATGGCTAACAACTACTAACCCACTAATCTCTAACAACTTGATTCATAAACCCATCTGAGTCAATAGTGTCAAATAAGCCTTGTGCAAATGAGAGCTATGATATCTTAAGACGAGGGTTCTAACTCTAACTTACATACAAGTATTTGTTTTCTTATATTTCATGCTTAACGGGTTTTTGATGATCTATAGATTGTATCCTTTACTTGTTTTTGTAAGTTAGAGATTTTTCTTTTAACTTTGTCGATACCATTAGTGCACTTGTGTTTTCCCTTATTCTCATCTTTTATTGGATCTTGATAAGGGAATGTCCAAGTTTTTGCCGTGTAAAGCTAAGTTAAAGGAAGAACTTTCATTCGTTCCCAACGTGAATAATTCCTATGCATAAAGATTTTACTTGCCTATGATCCATCATAAGGCTACATCTTCAAGAAGTTAGGGATTAGTGGGAGCACTTTGTAAAAAGTTAGCCATGCGTTTTTACCATTAATAAAAATTCACTTTTACAAACAAGCAAACCAATTCAAAACTATTCTTGAAACAAACTTGTTTCATTTTCAAATTCTTTATTCGAAATAAAGAACTTTCTCTTTTCTTGAACAAAGAAGCCGCATCAAGCTTTCATTGCTCTCCCTCCTTGTGGATACGATCCTTGTAGCCACTTCGCTACTACAGAAGAATCGCAGTAACATCAACCCACACTCTCTTTACTTATTCTTGTGCTTGACTTTTGCCGATCAAATTTTGGCACCGTTGCCGGGGAGGTAACGGCTTTATTGTTCAATATTAAAGATTTTTCTTTGTTCTTGTGTGTAGGAGAAGTACCAAGGAGTTCACTATCACGGGAAGCAAAAGTGGTGGCCAAAGACGCTGCACGAGGATTCCTTTACCCTCGGAAAAATTCGTGTAAAAACGAGTTTCTCCGATTGAAGTACTAACAAACTCTTCTGCAGGGTTGCCGAAAGCTGCTCAAATTGCTTTCAAATTTTTTTTTATTCCCTTGAATGCTTCACCTTATACATGTGTAATAAACTCAACAGAAATTCGCTTGTTGCTTAATTGAAATTTGAATTAGACTTTTGCATTTAGGGCACGTGTCTATTTCAATTCATTTCAATTTCTGTTGAAGAGTGCTGGAGGAAAGGTACATGTGCATTCATATAGAATAGGACCAACATTTTGGAGTGATTTATCGCTTTGAGCGTTACCTTTTGTGAATAAACTGTACACTTGCACAATTGACATTAAGGGCAAAATCCCAAATAAACAAGATAAGGTGGGGATTTCATCCCCCTTCCTTAGCCCAAAAAATCATCTCCAAGTGCACTCACATAAACCAAGCCTTAACTAAAAACTGATAGACGTTGGCCCTAGGGACATCTCGGACTCACTAGGAGATTACCGAGGGCGAAAATTGTAAGAACTATACTCCTACAAAATCGGTGTCGAAGGAAAGTGGAGTGAGAGGCAAAGCCTCCAAAGCTCCGTGGTTTGGCGTAATTAAGGCCTGTGGCTCACGCCCGGATACCTCCCACCGAGTTTTGCCCTTTCTTGGCCGATTAGCTTGTAATCGAGTTCCTGCAACAACCTCCCCCGGCGAATCGATCAGTTTGGAGTCGTCTAGGTCCAGGTATCTTAGACTAAGGCTTGTGGTTGTTTTTCTTTCTTTTGTTTGTTTATGTTGTTCTTTTGATTATTTGTTGTCTTTACGTTGTTTGTGGTGTGCTGCATGTAAGAGCGGGTGAGAGATCCTGTATCTTCCAGATTAATCAGAAACACTTCTCTACCCTTGCATCCAGAACCGGTGATGGCGTCACTTCAGGACAGGTTTTACCCAATCAGAACCTCATTACCATCTTGTATAAAACTGCCTGAGGCAAATGGAAATAATTTTGAACTAAAGCCTTAATTCATCAACACTCTCCTAAAGTTTCATGGTTTAGAATTGAAGGACGCATACTTTTTTGTTAGGGAATTTGAAGAAGTGTGCCTCATGATGCGTATCCCCCAGCTAGGAGACGATGTCGTTAGGTTACGTTTCATTTCCTTTTCCCTAAAAGACCTAGCGAAGAAATAGTTGTACAGTTTGGTAGTAGATTCTGTCACGACATGGGATGATTTCGTCGAGGCCTTCTTAAAGAAATTCTACCCAATGCACAAAACTGCCCTCATTGGAAGGAACATCATGCAGTTCAGGTAAGAACCGAGCGAACTATTTTGGAGATACTTTGAGCGATTCAAAGATCTCCTAGCTCAGTGCCCTTATCATGGTGTGAAAAAATGGCGTCAGTACCAGATTCTCTACGATGGCTTCGATTATTAAACAAAAACCCATTTAGAAACCATGTGTCAGGGAGGGTTCTTGTAAAAGGATGAGAACCAGGGCTGGAATTTATTTGAGGATTTAACTGAGAAAACCCTACAATAGGAGCCAGCCTCGAAAAAACCAAAGAATTCACAATCTATAGCTTCAAGAGGAGGGCTCCTATCTTTAGAACCATCCATAGCTGCAGATGATAAAATTGCAACCCTAATGAGGAGAATAGAGGCTTTAAAGACAAAAGAGCCAGCCAATGTCAACCAAATCAACCCACCACCAATTCACAATCTGGGTTGTTCATACTGTCAGGCACCAAATCATGTCTTTGAAGAGTGCCCTATTTTTCATGCCCAGCAAGTGCCACCGGAACACCTGAACGCGGCCTACTCACGGCCGCCGCATAATCCCTACTCGCAAACATGCAATCCAGGTTGGCGGAATCACCCAAATTTCTCCTGGGCCCAGTATAATCCTCCTAGGCCTAATTTCTCCAACAATTTTCACCATCCCAGTCCTCCACCAAATTTTCCAAGTCAAGCTCCATCTTCCTCCTCTCAAAGTTCACCAATGAAAAATAAATTCAGCAAATTAGAGGAGAGCATGAAAGCTTTTATGAAGTCCCAAATCTCTTTCATGCAAAATCAGGGACAAACGCTGAACAACCATTCACAGGCTATATCGAGATTGGAAATGCAAATGAGTCAGTTAGCTAGCTCTCTAAGTGAAAGACCAAAGGGTACTTTACCTAGTCAAACGCTAGTTAACCCTAAAAACTCCAATCAAGCGTATGAAATTCAGGATCCTTCGATCAACCAGTGCAATGTTGTTCACACACTTTGATCTGGAAAGAAGGTGGACAACCAGGTCTACCAACAAAAAAATCCAGTCCATACTGATCCTACTCTAGCCTCCACCTCTGCTAGTTCCTCCCAATCCGCTCCTCAAACATCTGACGAGGGTAAAGCTGTTGAACAAGTTTATAAGCCTATAGCACCCTTTCCCAATAGACTTAGGAACAACAATAAGAATATGCACATGAAAAAGATGCTTGAGATGTTTAACTAGGTCAACCTGAATGTGCCTCTTCTTGACGCTATCCAACAAGTCCCAGCTTATGCCAAATTTCTTAAGGATATGTGTACGAAGAAGAGAAAAATAAATGTGCCCAGAAAGTGTTCTTGACAACCAATATAAGCGAAATTCTGTCTAATCCCATTCTGGTGAAATACAAGAATCCCGGATGTCCCACAATTTCCTGCACCATAGGACAAACAGAAATTAGCAGAGCACTCCTTGACCTGGGAGCAAGTATCAACTTACTACCTCTCTCAGTATACCAGTAACTTGGGTTAGGCGAGCTAAGCCCAACTTGAGTCACCATTCAGCTAGCTGACCGTTTTGTGAAAATCCCGAAGGGGAAAATCAAAGATGTCCTTATCCGGGTCGAGAATTTCATCGACCCCGTTGACTTCATTGTGCTTGAGACCCAACCTGTGTCAAATTCTCGATCTCAAACTCCGGTCTCTTAGGACGCCCATTTCTTGCTACAGACAATGCCATAATCAACTGTAGGAATGGGTCCATGCGATTGACTTTTGGAGACATGACGAAGGAAGTCAATGTCTTCAATCTTGGAAGATAACCCCGGGATATCAATGATCAGACTTTTAAGGTTAATTCTATTGAAAATCTGACCAGTGAGCATAAGGAAAGTATGGAGGTTGAAACAGAGGCAGGTTTGATCTGGAGTCTGAGGATTTTAATCTGGACCAGATCGTAGATTCGGCAGTGGATTGGGCGTCAAGCCCAAATGTACCTCATCATAGGATTGCAAGTCCAGAGATTGCCTCCAATGAAGCAACACCTTCCCTATAGCTAAAAGCCTTACCTGAACACCTCAAATACGCCTACCTAGGCGGAAGAGACACCCTGCCAGTCATCATAGCATCCCACCTGATTGAGCAACAAGAGGACAGCTTAATGTCTATTCTGAAAAGAATAAGGAAGCCATTGGATAGACAATGCAGGATATCAAAGGGATAAGTCCAGCCATAGTTCAACATAGAATCTATTTAATCGATGAAGTAACACCCAGGAGGGACCCCCAACGCAGGCTTAACCCACTCATGCAAGAAGCAGAAAAGTGAAAATTATGAAACTATTAGATAACGGGATCATTTATCTCATTTCTGATAGCCAATAGGTTAGCCCGGTTCATGCGGTCCCGAAGAAAGCTGGCTTTACGGTGGTTGAAAATGAGCAAAAAGAGTTGGTGTAAACAAGACTACCTACCAAGGTTCGTATTTGTATCGACTATAGAAATTTGAATGCAGCCACCCGTAAAGACCACTTCCCGCTACCCTTCATCGACCAAATGCTTGAACGCCTGGCTGGACACGAGTACTATTGCTTCCTAGATGAGTATTTGGGATACAATCAAATCCCCATTGCTGCAGAAGATCAGGAAAAGGCCACGTTCACCTGCCCATTCGGAACATTCGCTTACCGACGCATGCCCTTTGGATTGTGCAATGCTCCCGCAACATTCCAATGGTGCATGCTTAGTCTTTTCTCCGACATGGTAGAACGTTTCCTTGAGATTTTTATGGATGACTTCTCCATCTACGGAGATTCATTTGATCAGTGTCTTCATCACTTAGAGTTAGTTCTACAGAGATGCAAGGAGAATAATCTAACTCTAAACTGGGAGAAATGTTACTTCATGGTGAGACAGGAGATTGTCTCAAGCCATGAGATTTCTGGGAGAGGCATTGCTAAGTTTCCGCCACCCAAAAGCATCAAGGATATTAGATCCTTTCTAAGGCATGCTGGGTTCTACCGATGGTTCATTAAGGATTTTAGTAAAATTGCTAAGCTTTTAACCAACCTGCTCGCTAAGGGCGTGCTCTTTGATTTTAACGATGAATGTTTCAAGTCATGAGGGAAGCTTAAGCAAGAACTTATTTCTGCGCCTATTATTTCTGCTCTTAATTGGCCCAACCGTTTGAAATCATGTGCAATGCCTTTGATTTTGCTATTGGCGCTGTTCTAGGACAGCGCATCGACAATAAGCAGCACGTGATTTACTACTCGAGTAGGACCTTGAATGACGCCCAACAGAATTATATAACGATAGAGAAGGAATTCTTGGCCGTTGTCTTTGCGTTAGAGAAGTTCCGGCCCTACTTGTTAGGCTCGAAGACGGTGATTTTTACGGATCACTTAACACTGAAATACCTCATGACCAAGAAGGAAGCAAAAGCCTGATTGATTCGGTGGATCCTTTTGCTTCAAAAATTTGACCTGAAAATTTGGGATAAATGACATATAGAAAATGTGGTCGCAGATCATCTTTCACGAATTCTTAACGCACCTATCATACAAGCTCCGATCAACGAGGATTTCCCTGACGAGCACATCCTGGCCATTTTTAAGGAACCCTGATATGCGGATATAGTCAATTACCTGGCCACTGGACAATTACCCGCTGACTGGGCAAAGCAAGACCAGTGTCGTTTCTTTGCCCAAGTGCGGTACTTCTTCTGAAAAGAGCCGTATCTTTTTAAATATTGTCCCGACCAGATTATTCGACGATGCATACCAGAGGAGGAACAGAGAAGTGTGCTAAGCTTTTGCCATGAACTTGCATGCGGAGGACACTTCAGTCCCCGTAAGATTGCAGAGAAGGTTCTACAAAGTGGGTTTTACTGGCCCACTTTGTTCAAAGACTCATACCATTTTTGTAAGTCATGCGCAAATTGCCAGAAGAATGAAAAAAATTTAAGAAGCGACATGATGCCCCTGAACCCGATCCTGGAAGTTAAAATTTTTGATGTTTTAGGGTATCGACTTCATGGGACCATTCCCTAATTCCTTCGGCAACCAGTTCATTTTGGTTGCTGTCGATTACGTCTCTAAATGGGTAGAAGTTGTGCCAATAAAGACCAATGACAACAAAGTGGTTGTCACATTTCTCAAAGAGAACATCTTCTCCCGATTTGGCACCCCTAGAGCGATAATTAGTGATAATGGATCGCATTTCTGCAATAGAGTTTTTGAAGCTCTGATGCGAAAATATTCCATCAATCACAAGTTATCTACTTTGTATCATCCCCAGACAAATGGGCAGGTCGAAGTCACAAATCGACAGATCAAGCTCATTTTAGAAAAGACTGTCAGACAAAATCGAAAGGATTGGTCGGTCAAACTCAACGATGCATTGTGGGCTTACCGCACTCCTTTTAAGGCAGTCCTGGGGATGTCTCCTTACAGAATCATATTCAGAAAAGCCTATCATCTGCCAGTAGAGTTAGAACACCGTGCCCTCTGGGCCATTAAGCAGCTCAATTTTGATTTGAGTAAGGCCGGTGAGCTAAGGAGACTGCAGATCGCAGAATTAGAGGAGATACGGAATGAAGCTTATGAGAATGCTCGGATCACCAAAAGCAGGACTAAACTTTTTCATGATCAGATTATAAATCGGAAAAACTTTGCCTTGGGCGACACGGTTCTGCTGTATAACTCTAGGCTTCATATTTTCGCGGGGAAGCTGAAGACTCGTTGGTCTGGACCGTTCATTGTGCGCACCGTTTTCTCACACGGTGCTGTGATTATTGTAGACCCTAAGAATAACACGGAATTTAAAGTGAACGGGCAAAGACTGAAGCTTTTCTTGACCACTGAGCTTATGACTCCGGATGATAGTGTGCTGACTCTTTTTGCCCCATCATACACCTAACCACAGCAACTAAAACAAAAAAAAAAAATTATTATTGTTTATATGCTTACCCCTTCTACATTTTTTTTGACATTTCTTTAGCCTATTCGCACTTGGCCGGCCCGAGTCAACGAAGATGGTGACATCATTTCTTCACTCTATTTATTGCATTTGCATTGACATAAACATTCATTGAGGATAATATATTAGATCGGTGTAGGGGGTGCTAACACTTTTTCTTTTTCTTTTTGCCAAAAAAAAATCTCCAGATTGAAAAAAATTTCATACTCTTTATAAAAATACTAAAAGGTTATAGGAATTAAGGGAACCTTATTAATGAATCTTTATTTTTGCCTAAATAAATAAGAAAAATTGGTTTGACTAAGAGTTAGGAGGGATAAGGAAAAAACTCATACCTTTTATTTAGCCTTAGTAGAATATGCATAAACCACAACATGCTTGGGATTTAGAGACACAACTCTGAAAAAAATGCTGGATAATTGTGCCTCAAGAAGCATGATTACTCACGCCAAAAAAAATAATAATCAATATATAATAGTAAATCTTAATTTTTGGCCTACTCTACTTGCATATTTGACCTGATGGGTATTTTTCCACCTGGTGCCCTAAAACCATCTGGCTTGGGAGTCATCGGTTTGATATGTGTTACATGAGTAAAGTAGAATGCCTAATGAAACCAAGAATAATAGATAAATATTAATAAAATTAAATGATATTCAAAGTTGAGTTGAAAAATCCCAAGCATCACATTTACACATTATGCATATCTATCTAAAGCAAAATAACAGAATGAGTTAGAAGTATAAGATCCTTTCTAAATTTAAAGAAAAATCATAATTTCTTCTTTTATAAAGACTAAAGTATAGGAGGACTTATGAGGGTTGAACTTAATTCTTACACTATTCGGTCATTTTTACTTAGATGATTGAAAGTTCTTTTTCTTGAAAAGATTTGCTAACACTTAAATATTTTTTCACTTATTAGATTTTGTGGGTGCAATCCGCTGAAAACTCTCAAGAGACAAAACTCCACCCCTAAGGGAAACTAAGAGACTAAAGGCTTGTTGCACATGCTCAGTGCAATCGCGTCACCTACGAAAGTGGTGTAATAATTTCTTATTTTTGTTTTGCTCGGGGTGAGCAAAAAGATAAGTATGGGGGTGTGATTAGTCTCTAATTTTGCATAATTTTCATCACATTCTCATATATATTTGATGTAAAATTCTGCTAATAAAACTTTGTTTGCTTAATCCTAGGTCCATGGTGTGCAAATGAAGAAGAAGACCCTAAATCACCATTTAATGGGTGATTAAAGGCCTACCAAGTAGCCATTGACTTTAGGGAGGAGATTTTGTCAGCCCAGGACATCAAATCACGAATCCAGGAGATCAAGTGGATAGGAGACAGATGGGACGGCACGCTGCCCAAACCCTGTCGCGCGCCGCCATGACATGGCCGCGGAAATGCGGCTAGGGCCGCGTTTTCGCGGCCATACAGTCGCGGCGCTTGCTTGCTTCGGGCTAGGGGTTGTCCCCCTAGCCCCCTTACCCCTGGTGCCTATAAATACCCCCCAGGGGTCTTCAGTTTGGGCATATCCAGAGCTTTAGGATCTTTATGTTAGTTTAATTTTGGAGTTGTAGTTGTTGTTGTTTTTCTTCTTCTTCTAGTTGATTTAGCCATTAGAGTGAGAGAGAGAGAGAGAGAGAGAGAGAGAGAGAGAGTGTGTGTGTGTGTGTGTGTGTGTGTGTGTGTAAAAGTTGTATTTGGAAGGTGACAATCTAATACAAGTAACTACTTCTCTTTCTTCTTTCCATTTTCTAGTTGTTTTCCTTTGCTTTTATCTCTTTGTCTTAGTGTAACTATTTTTCTCTTTGCCTCTTCTCTTTTATTGTTTCTTTTACTACCATGTTTAACTAACTCCTCCATAGTATGGCTAACTAACTACTAACCCACTAATCTCTAACAACTTGATTGATAAACTCAAATGAGTCAATAGTATCAAATAAGCCTTGTGCAAACGAGAGCTATGATATCTTAAGACGAGGGTTCTAACTCTAACTTACATAGTATTCGTTTTCTTATATTTCATGCTTAACGGGTTTTTGATAATCTATAGATTGTATCCTTTACTTGTTTTTGTAAGTTAGAGATTTTTCTTTTAACTTTACCGATACCATTAGTATACTTGTGTCTTCCCTTATTCTCGCCTTCTATTGGATCTTGATAAGGGATTGTTCAAGTTTTTGCCGTGTATAGCTAAGTTAAAGGAAGGACTTTCACTCGTTTCCAACGTGAATAGTTCCTATGCATAAAGATTTTACTTGCCTATGATCCATCGTGAGGCTACATCTTCAAGAAGTTAGGGATTAGTGGGAGGACTTAGTAGAAAGTTAGCCATGCTCTTTTACCATTAATAAAAATCCACTTTTACAAACAAGCAAACCAATTCAAAACTATTCTGGAAACAAACTTGTTTTCATTTCTAAATTCTTTATTCGAAACAAAGAACTTTCTCTTTTCTTGAATAAAGAAGCCGCATCAAGCTTTCATCGCTCTCCCTCCTTGTGGATATGACCCGTACAACCATTTCGCTACTACGGAAGAATCGTAAAAGTAGTAACATCGACCCACACTCTCTTTACTTATTCTTGTGCTTGCTTTTTACCGATCAATGAGCAATATTAACAATGCAAGATATAGAAGAGATGAGAGTTGAGAGATAGAAGATCAAACGCACACCGGGATATGTTTCGAGGTTCGATCCAATGCTCTACGTCTCCGCCTCCACACAGAAAGATTTTCACTATCCACTATTGGATCTTTCATAAAGGGACCTCCACTGAGGAATTACAACTTACAACCTTGGAGTACACAACTCCAACTCTCACGCCTCTGTAGGTCACTTAGAAGGGGGTTAATAGGTGACTAGCTAATCAAATGAAAAACTAATGCAGAATTAAAATTAATTATGCAAACTAAAGCTATTATGTAAACACACAAAGTATAACACAAGAGTGTAACCGGAATTCCGGTGATGGGTTCTATTGGCCCAGAAGCCCTTCACTCTAGTTTTGATGATGACTAACTTATGTAGTTATAGTTTACTAATAATCTTGTAATATTTAGTTTCATATATTTGATCAAGTTATTAGTAGGTGATTAGCTTCAATAAAGGAGTTTTGGAGCTTTCACATGTTGATTCAAGAGCTCGAGCGTTAAGATCACATCTAGTACTCGGTTGGAGTCAAGCTCGTTAGGATCGCGTTTGGATCGAGTCGACTTGGAGAAGGAGTTCTACAAGAAGACCTCGGTTTGTTTAGTTTAAAATTGTGTTTAGATCTTATGTAAAGATTAGATAGTGTTGATATGCTCAAATTCACATACACACACAAGTTTAAATGTTTGGTTTTGGTTTTCGGTTTAATCGGTTTCGGATTTCATGTCAAAAACATAGATAGATATCTTTATATGTATATTGGATTCTATTCATATATAATATATGCTTCAAAGTTGTTTCAATATCATGTTTTTGTATTTACATGAGTTTGAAGAAAACGATTTTCCATTTCAAAAATTCAAGTTTTAGAAAATACAGATTTTAGTTTAAGGCAAAATTTCAATATCACAAAAATGGTTCAAATTGTTTATAATATGTGTTGAATTTTTGTCACACATATTTTTATTTTAAAAATCTTATAAGAACATATATTTTTAGAATTTATATGATTTTATAGGATTTATTTGATAATAAAAAAACAAGTTTTTTAAATCCCTAAAATTGGACCTGGCCTTCTGCCGGTCGACCGGACGATCGACCGCTGCAGAAGTCGGTTAACCGGTCCGATCGACCGACGTGCACAAACGTGCACGCCAGTTTGGACTGGTGGGCCGGTCGACCGTCCAGACAGCTCTGCTCTCTGAAAATGGCCTCGGTCGACCGGCAGAGAGCTGCTGCTCTCTGTATCCAATCTCGGTAGACTGGGCGGTCGACCGGCAGAGAGCCACTGCTCTCTGTTTTTAGGCCCGATCGATCGGGCGGTCTACCGATGGCACAACAGTCATAAAAATGACTGTTGGCTGGTCGACCGGGCGGTCGACCGGAAGGTCATTTCTTACCTTTCCTGCTGCCAACGGGCAGATTTATTTATGGGTTATAAATACCCCCTTCTTTGACTGATTTCACCAAGATCTGAGAAGAGAAAAATTTACATCTTTCAAGTATTTTTCAGCAAGAGTTTTTGGTGTTAAAAGATTTTTTTATTTGTTTTTAAAGTATTGGAAATTCAAAGAAAATAGAGTCTTTTGGGAATTGATTTTTTATCTAAATTTCAATATCTATTTGGAGATTTTTTTCAAGTGTTTTTCTTTATTTCCAAACACTTTATTTTCTCACACTTGAGCTATCATATCTATCCTATCTATAGAATCTTGTTTTAGTGAGAAAAAGTTATTTGTGATCTTTGTGATCACCTAGAGTTGTAAACCTTCTTTGTATTGTTAATATCCCTCTAGTGAGAGGTGATTGTAGAGGTTGTGTTGGTATCCCTCTAAATGTAGAGGTGATTTAGGCTAAGTGCCTAGACCCTCTAGTGAGAGGTGGTTGTGATTGTTTGGCTTTGTGCCTATCCCTCAATTATGAGGTTGATCTTGTGTGGTTTAGTGCCTTACCTCTTGTGTAGAGGTTGTATTAGCTGAGAGAGGAGTTGTGTACTCCCAATTTGTATTACCCAAATCCTCAGTGGAGGTTCCCTATGTGGGAAGTCCTGTATGGAGGATATAGTGAAAACCTTCTGTGTGAAGGCGGGAACGTAGAGCAGTGGCTCGAACCTCGAAACATATTTTGTTGTTAGCGATTGATCCACTATCTCTAAACTCTCTCTTATTTACCTTGCATTGTATCATATTGTTTATATCTTATATGCTTGGTTTGTTTGTGTGCCTCACTTATGTTGAACCAAGAGAGATTCATATAGCACCTCAACTCTTATTTAGAGGAATTTAGAGGAGATAGTCCAGAACCTTTTACCAGGATTTTGGCTACACTCTTTGGTTACATTAAGTGTGCTGCAATTTAGTTTTAATTTCACATTATTTGTCATTAGATTAGTCATAAACCTATTCACTCCCCTCTAGGTGTACTTTTAGGTTCTAGACTATCTCCTCAAGATTCCTCTAGATTAAGAGTTGAGGTGCCACTATGACGTTCTTGGTTGAATACAAGTGTGAGCAAACAAACAACCCAAGCATGTATTCAATTAAGCACAAAATATATCAAGCATATAGAGATGAATAATAAAAACATGCAAGATATATAAACACAAGTAAGAGAGAGATAAGCAATCGCAAACATGGGAGATTTGTTTCGAGGTTCAAGCACACTTGCTCTACGTCCCTGCTGTTTTTCATTATGTTTGCAAAGGGGGAAAACTTACAAAAAGAGTTTGAGGAGCTAAATTACAAGTATTCTTAAAAAAATTACAAGTAGATCTCCTCAGAGATTCTGGAGAAGTGTGCCGATAGGAGTCTGGTCAGCGCGCGACCACTTTGTCCCTTTGACGATGCGAGCGATGAGATTCCCTTCTCGCCTGGTTCGGGGAATCAGAGAACAGAAGGTTGGTAGAGCCCTCTTGTTGCTTCTCAAAATCGCCTTCAATTAGGAATTCCTTCTCGCCTGGTTCCGGAGATTCCTTGAGAAGAAGGACGATGTTAGGGCATCAATACCCTGGATAGAGAAAGCAATTCTCTAAAAAATCTCTGAATTCGAGAGCGCACGGTGCTTACGAAGAAGCCTCTGCTTGTGGAGCTCTTCTTTTTCTCCGATTGATCGATTGATCTCCTCTCCTTGTACCCCTGGCGGGTTATTTATAGGGAGAGCAAGGGTATAATCGTCCCTTGAAAATATGGAAACAGATTGAATCAAATCTGTTTAAATCTGGAAAGTAGCCTTGCTGCGAGGCTAGGATCAGCTTCTGCGAAGCTAGAATTGGCAGGTCGGTGGACCTTCTTGATCCTTTCCATATCGTTGGAGGATTTCCCCTGATCTTCTTACTCGTTTTTAGAAGAGTCAAGAGATTGTGGCAATCAACTGTCAAATTTGATCTCTGATTTGATCTTAATTGGATTTGATCTAATTGGATCCGATCTCATCCGGAGATTTGATTGGTCAAAGGTTGACCATAGCAGACCAATGGTGGCGCTGCCCGCATTGAGCTCGTAGCGGAGCTAGAAGTAGCTTCTGGCGAAGTCCGAAAGAAACCCTTTGGCGGAGCTGGAAGTCCTCTGTGGCGAAGTTGCGAGTTAGCTTCCTGGCGAGGCTTTGGATGGCTTCGACGCGAAGTCGAGTGATACTAGCCTCTCAAGCGAGGCTATCCCTTTGGGCTCATGCGATGCTAAGTGCTAGCACCTTAGACCTGCTGAGGTCTGTTTAGAAACAATCCGGGTTCACTGTCTGCTTGCTGGATAGTGGAGTCCAAGCTGCTTCCTTGTCCCTCGGAGATGGGTGAAAACTGGACTTCAGCTCGTCTGTCACTTGTCTTTTGTAAATGTCAACAAGTTTAGACATTGTTCGGACCAATAAGAATCTTGTCTTTTTTAAGTGTCAAAAAGACCCCCTTCAAAGTTTTCGAAAGTCTGCAATAGCTCAGGCTTCGAAACACTTTGAATTGCTTTGATAGGTGGTGTGTGGAGTATGAACGTCGCCATGACGGTTGAGTTCAGCTTCGCTTCAAATCCTGCTTTGGGATGTAGATTCGCCAAGGAATCATGTAGACTCGCGTCTGGGTAGCCTCGCGGCTAGGTAAGTTCGCTCTGGAACATCTGTCGCTTTCCCGAGGCCAACTGCCGTGGGCCAGTTACGAGGAGGATTACTCCTTTCTTCGTGCTGATCGAGGGAGATATTCTCCTATTTGCACGTTTCCAAGGGAGGATATTCCCTTTCTTCAAGGCGCAATAAGTGCCTTTATGAGGGAGACGTTTCTCCCTTTGCATGGTTCCAAGGGAAGCGTCCCTGTTCTCAAGGCGCCGTAAATGCCTTAAATGCGCTCGTGCTTCCACGCTTGAGATGGCAGCGCTCAGGCCATGAGGCCTATAAATAGGACACTTGAGGTCCTCTGAAGAGAAAAGTGATCTGCTCTTCTTCTCTTCTCTTGGTTGAGAGAGATACTCAGATCTCTGAATCAGTGGGAATGCCCACCCTGGTTATTACCCGGCCAAGGACCGGTAAGTCTTGATCATTCAACGACTTCACCGATTATAGGAAATTCATCTCCCTTAATTCAGCTTCAACAGCTGCTTCAGGAATTAGCTTCCCTTGTTCTCCATTCAACTGATCTACGGAGAAGGATTTCAGCTTAGCTTCCCAGCGAAGCTATCATTCTGACTTGATCACAGAAAGATCATTGCATGTTAAGTCCGCTGCACAGGCAGAACTTGGGACCTGGTTTCTTCAAGGTTGAGCCAGTCTTGCCATATAGGTGGGGCTAAGACTGTGTCGCATGGGATCAGTCTGGCTTAGCCATGTAGGCGAGGCTAGGACTTGGCGTTTGCTGAGCTAGCCCATCATCATTGTGCAAGCGAGGCTTATCCTCTGCTCCAATCGAAATCGGATTGCTTCGCTCCAAAGAATTCGGCTTTAGCGCTTTTGCAGTATCTTTTGTGTTTAACTGCTAACTTGCTCCAATTTTGCATTGCAGTGAGCTATGTTCACCGATCTTGTGTCTTGATGGAAGAGACCGAAAAGTTACCTTATGCTTCCCCGGTTGAAGCTTTACTTTTAAGCAGGAGGAACAACTTGGGGCAGCCGATGTGTGTCCCAGAGGCTATTGGCAGCCTCTTATCCGAGATGATTCGTTCTGAGGTTAGGCTGTCAGCCGCTTTGTCGGAGATGATCCGCTTCGGGATAGTGGACGTCACCTGTGAGATCACTGGCATCATTGCCAACTTTCAACTTTGGTGGCCTTTGTCGGGGACGATTCACTTCGGGAAAGTGGGCGTCACACCTGGCATCATTGCCAATTCCCATTATAGGTGGTCTGACGTGTTGGCGGCGATAAGTTTTATTGCCAGGCTTCGACAAAGATGACCTCGCTTTCTAGTGGCAAAATCTGCCATTTTTGTGGAGAATTATGGCCGTGTCCTCGTGGCACCATCTGTTCCTATGCGAAGGCTTACGGCCTTGTGTAAGAGGAAGGCCTTTCGTGTCCAGTTGGTCAGGCTTGGAAGCAGATAAAACCACTTGTATGCTTTTTTGCGCACATGATCCTGTTGAACAACTGAATGTGTTGTATGAAACACAACTTTGATGTAGTATCAATGTACCTTTGCTCTTAAATCAATGAAAGTTTATCCTCTGCTCATCTGATTTTTGCCTGCCTTCATTGAAAATTTGGCCATAGCGGGGCTAAACTTCGTGCAGAGTTAAGGACATAGTCCCTTCTTTGAATGAACTTCGCGAACCTGGTATGTCCGCGAACAACACTTTCTTAAGGGGCTAAGATAAGCCTTTCGGCGAAGTCCCTGAAGGATTGCGCGAAGCCCGCATTTTAATCCAGGGCGAAGTCAACCCTTAGTGGGATTGAATCAGCGCTTCTCGGGGAAGCGCTTCGGGCGGCGTTTCAAATTAATTCGAAACAATGGCTTTGTGCCTTTTTCGAGGCCTCGTTTCAGGCGTTGATTGGCCTATAAAAGCCCGATCGGGCTGAGCAGGAAAAGATCTCCTTTTTTAGAGAAATTTTTGACTTTCCCTCTTCCTCTTCCTTCTTCATTCAGAGAACTTTGAGAACCTTTGTAGCTCTTCAATGGCGCCCAAAAGACGAGCGGGTAAAGAAGTGGCGACTTCTGCAGCGGAGGGTCCTCCTCCTTCGGTCATCGAGCGACCAGTCGCCGGTAAGAGACTTTACTTTCTGATTTAGAGACTGCGGTCTCTCTTAAAGCCGATTTTTGGCTGCCAGGATGATCGAATATGATCTGTCCTTATTAGGGAACCCGTTCCCATGGATTTCCCTATTTTCCTTGCACAGGGAATAAAGAACTGAACAGTTCTTCTTTAGGCTTCCGTACGAAGCCATTACTTGGGCTGTCTTCGTCCTGTTGAAGAACAGGATGAGGGTCTGTCCCTTCAGTGCGGCCGTCAAGGATGGTTTTCTGACCATAATGCACTTTTGATGACGTCAGCCCTTAAGGCTATACCTCTTTTGTCTAGGCAAAGTTAGCACTTAGACACTTTCTGCGACACGCAGACTTTCCTGCGGGATTAGGCTTTGTTAAAGCCATTGCCTTGTCTACTTTGCTCGCTGGGCGAAGCTATACCTTGGTGGTATTCATATCTTTGCGTTCGCTTTGGCTGGTGAACTAATCGCAGTTTCTCTTTGTTCTTGCAGTGCATTATACTCCTGGTCCCTCAAACTACCTGTTCGGGATGATCATGGGATCGGATGGCAATATGAGCTTGCAATTTTAAGGGCAGGCTTCTCTGTTCAGTGAGCGGAGTTCCATCGTTCGGGACACGCTCATTCATAGTGGTGATCAATATACCACTAGGAGTATCCTGACCACAGCTCCTCTTGAAGACATTGACCGTCAAGTTTATAAGAAGCCCGATTTCATGTTCGGGGATGCCGCACCAGACCCTGACCACCAACTACATGCAGGGGAAGGGCAGTGGATTTTCCAGCTGGATGGCGAGAGGTTCTACCTTCCGTCCAACAAGCGCCATTTTTCTTTGTCTTCCTTCCAGTGCGTGACGCAGGCTCAGAAGATGTTGTGGGAAGTGAGCCGGAGTACTGACTCCGTTCACATAGAAAAATTGATGTTTCAATCTCCTGGTTTGAAAGAGCGGGGCCTCCTCATTGCATAATGGGCCTGCATCCTGGGAATGTGTCACGAGACATCCCAGTGGGAGAAAATCCTGCAGTGGCGTTGACCTTTGGCAACCAATTCTTCAAGGTCAATGGGAACTATCCGGCTACTGACTTCAGGACTCCAGGCTGGATTCACCCTCCGAAAGCATGGTGGGTGGATTTGACTACTTATATCCTTGCTCATTTCGAGGAGGATCTGGAGGGGTTAAACCTCTATGAGGCCGTCAGGGCGACCTGTTACGGCATTGAGATGAATGTGGCGTGCTTCTACGCCATCTTTGAATTGTATTGCCCAGCTTCAAGGACCTTCTTCACCCCTGTTGGCGAATTGGGTATGGCTTTGCATGAGATGTGGGAAGTCTCTGCTCTGCCCTTTGGATCTCTTCCCTATGAAGAGTACTTCCCATGCGAGGCGGAATTGGCTCTTCTGGAGAAGCAGGAGCCTGCCTTGTTCGAGACCTACCGGGAGTTAATGTGCCACCTGTACATTTGCTCCAGTATGCATGGGGGCAATAAAGGAACCTCCTGTAGCTTGAAGAGCTGGGGAGATTATTTGTTCCCTAATATGGAGAACACTCCTGAAGCGGCTCATTGCGGAGTTGCTGATGAAGACATCTTTGACCGGATGCAAAAGCACTCCCAAGGGGATCTAGTTGTGAAGGAAGACGATGGTCCCTATGGGCAGGGTGATGTTCTTCGAAGCTTCCATCATCAGGCTCGCAGGCCGATGTCCCGGAAGGCACTTCTGGCTGGTTTCCTAACAGTCTGGCTGAAGAGGTGCGTGGTGCCGTCTTCTTCGGGTGACATCGTTCATCCGAATGTTTTGCTGCCTGCTGTTCGTTTGATTCATGGTCGTCCTCTGGGACTTCTTTCGGCCATGGTGTGCTGTATCCAGAGAGGCCTTCGTGCATTGACGGAGGCTTTTTGCAGGCCACCAGCGACAAAGCGTGGAAAGGGGACCATTTTGCCCCGCGACGGACCTAACCCCAGAATAGGTCTGCCGTATACTTACTTGATGGCGTGGTTCGCCTTGCATTGTCCTTCTCTAATCGAAGCTGGAAAGGATCCCCCGCAGGATGTTCGAATGGCGCTCCACCGCCGATTCGAAGGATGCTCATGGCAAAAGAAATACGTGGCTGAGGCCCGTAAATTAGTACGTCGCTATGACGTCTATAGTCTCTTCCGCTGTTTTCCCCGTATTCGGGGTGCAGGCTATGGGGAAGAATTCAAAGACGCGGGGGAGGGACAGTCGTCCCTGAGCCGGGGAGTTTTTGAGTGGCTGGTCAGCATCCGGCCTTCACATTTGTTGTACAGAAGCGGGGATACCTTCTACCTGGAGCCCTATGTTCCAAGTCGGTTTGCCCGTCAGTTTGGGTATGACCAACTATACGTGGGCAATCCGAATCTCAATTTGGCTTTCATGGGGAGCCTTATTGATGGAGCCCGTGCCTGGCGATTCTTCACCGCAGGCGGTACCGGGGCGCGGCTGCGTACGCCGTTAAAGAATCCCAATCTCCTAATGACCCTGTGCTTTTGCCAGTGGTACGCCACTTCCAACTCCACACCTCTTGGGTTCAACGCTAACAGCTCTGGTGTGAAGTTAATTTCTCAGCGGCTGAGACAGAAGGCTTCTGATAAAAGGGAAGGCAAAAGGGTTCGCACTCCGGGTATAGAGGAGTTTGTTGCTGTGGAAGACAGCGAGGCCTCAGATGCCGAGAGTCCTCGCTTCGAGGTTGGAGCGGGGGCTGAGACTCCTGCAACTGGCTCTGGTGTGATGGGGACGGCTCCTTCTCGTTGTATAGAAGAGGTGGAAGAAGAGGATTCTGAGATCCACTTCAAAAGAAAGCGAGCAAGTAGCTCTCGTAGGAAATCGTTGGCGAAGAAGCCCCACCGCCAAGCTCCTACGATTGTCGTAGAGGGGCATCCCTCTACAACGATTCCTCCTACTGCCCCATTAGCAGCGAACCGTCGGTTGCTGAGCCGACTGGCGGTGAATTCGCTCCGGATCTGGGTAAGATTAACCCTGTCCATATACTACGCCCTTTTGTGTGTTCCCATTGACTTATTATCAATTCTTCTTGATTGCAGGAGCTGAGGCAGCTGGAGAATAAGGGGAACATTATGATCCCCTATTTACTTATAGAACTGAGGCTGGTTCTTTTTTGCCCGTCCGGAAGAGTCCGGAGGTGATGTGGCCGATATTGGTCCCTCGGGCGCTGGGACTTCTAAAGGAAGTCCTGAGGCATCAAGCTCTATCGGGTGGTCCACAGGATACTCGGCAAGCGAAAGCGAGCCGGCTGTTCGTGCTGATTCTGGCAAAAAATTTCCGATGGAGCCCCTGGAGACTGGTGCAGCTGACGAGATGTTCGAGGCAACATCATCCTTTGGTATTATCCTAACCTCTTGGCTTCTTCTGCATGTAGTGTCCCGACTAACCGCAGTCTTGTTACAGGTGTTCGGCCTCAAGATGCATCAGCTTCAGGAGAGCCGGGAGATCTCCCCGAAGGGTCAAGGGGTGACATGAGCGCTTCGACCACGGCTGATGCTGCTATGCTGGATGCGCTGTACGGCGACCTGCCTTCTTATCGGCCCAAGTCAGCCGGAAGATCAGAGGTTGAAGGGGGAGCAGTTCCGGAGGTGTCCTCACTCCCAACTATATCAATGAGTGAGGTGCCGACAATATTGCCAAGTGTGGAACTGAGGATGATTACAAGCCCTACTTCCCCAACTCTGGTGGTTGAGCCTGCTGTTCAAGAGATGGTTGCCAGCCCTACCTCAGCGGTGGCTAGCGCACTGATTTCCATGAAGACTCCGCAGAGATCACTGACAATCTGCCCTGCTGTTGATGTTCCCATTGCTCCTTCCACGACAGTGTCGACTAGGCTGGTGGATTTCTCTGAGGTTACCTCTCTACCAGAAGTGGCTGAGGTTGAGAATGACTACATAGGTGACCTCGTCGATGGCTTTTATAAAGGCTTAGGGCGAACTATCGATGTTGACTGAAATTTCCTGCACACAAAAGATGGTATTTTAGTTTTAAAAATAGATGTGCAAGTTTCAGTTCTAATCCGCGGTAGCAGGGCTATGCGGGTCGTGATCCTCAGGGAGGGACTGCGATGGAAGCGTTAAGCAAGTTATCTCTTTTTTTTTTTATCTTTTTATTATTAGTAGTGGTATTTACAATGGATGGTATTTACAATGAAGTGAAGAAAAGAATTGTGGAAGATGTGGATTTAATCTACAAAAAAAGAAAAGAAAAGAAAAGGAAAAGACTATAAAATACACACCTACCTCTTCGGTCCTACTTACCTTCGATCCTTTTGCGACGACTTACTTTTTCTCAGAAGATTTGCAAGTATGGCGTATAGGATGTTCGTCGCCATAAGCCATCAAGGGATCTTCGTTGGCTAGGCAGTCTCGAAGCAATCGGATCTCACGGATTGCAAGTTATCAGAGAGAAACAATGACATAGAACAAGATTAGAAAAACAAAGATAAAGCGAGAATAAAGAAACAATGAAACAAGAATAAAAACAAACCAACCTCGAGCAGATTTTTATTAACAATGGGGGAAAAATAAAAACTTACACCGATGTCACCTCAGTACAAGTATGATTCCTTCCTCCATGAAAGCATCTCCACTCTCAGTTACAAAATTTACAAAATGAAAATAAAATCTAACCTAAAACCTAAACCCTAGCTTTTTGGCCCTTGGCTCGCCTCTGGACGACTCTGTACGTTGCACTGCAGGAGATATTTATAGGTGCAGAAGGCCGAGGAGTCCTGGATGAAATTGCCCACGAAATCTGGGATTCTGGATCAACTAGATTGCCGCGGTTTTGCCGCGGTTCCGCGGCACTTTTGTGGCTTCTGGCCACGCGCTTTGGCGCGTGGCTTCGTCTGGTCCGTCCATGTGGGTGCCAGCTTCTAGAAGTATGATCCTGGCTCTTCATATTGGGATTTCGATGTAACTTGATAATCAAGTTACCTAGATTTTGAATTCTCCCAATCTCTTCTAAACGAATTTCCTTCTCATCTTTGGCTTTTATGCTCATCCTGCAAGAGTTTAGGGTTGGGTAGAATTCTATCCTTCCCTCAACTTTAATAATTGCAACTTTAGCCCTTGTATATTTGCACTTTGACAATCTGATATTTGCACTTTTACACCTGGGCTTCAAATGTGGGCTTTTGGGCTTCATTAAGCTTTATTTATTATTAAAATAATAATTCGAGGCCTGAACACAATAAATAACAAAATATTAATAATTGTGCAGAATTAAATGAATAAATATGAAAATGTGATGGTAAATATGATGATAAAAATGCACTTTTCACTACCAATCACACCCCCACACTTATCTTTTTGCTCGTCCTCGAGTAAAAACAAAGAAAAAGAAAAAGTTAATCTAACCTAACTCACTTTCGTAGGAATCACGATTGCACTTAGCACGTGCAACAAGCCGTTAAACCTCTAGGTTACCCTAGAGGACGAGTGTTGTCTCGTGAGGGTTTTCAGCGGATTGCACCCACAAAATCCATAAAAAGGAAAATATTTGAATTATTATTGAAGAGACTAAGTAGTCTATAAGTTTTAGGATTATCATTTTTATTCATTCTTCAAACCTAGTCTTTATAAAGTCAATTGTTATTCATTTTAGGTAAGAATTAAAATTGAATTTCTAATATAGTCTTTTTCGTTACCAAAAATCATATGCATCCTTATGAATTTTTACTAGCAATTCCTTAACTTGGACTCTCATGCCTCTTTATTATTTTTATAACATCATCTAATTTTCTTTTGTGTAAGTATCAAGGCTTCTTGAGGCCCTCATACCTAACTAATTGACTATTAGATGTGTTAATATAATTTTTTTTTTTTGGCATGTATAACTCATCTTATTTTCTTTCGTATAAGTATCAAGGCTTCTTGAGGCCCTCATACCTAACTAATTGACTATTAGATGTGTTAATACATGTATAATATTTCTCAGTTTTCTTAGGCTTTCTAATCCACCCATGTAGCGAACTTAAAGTCGGTGGCTCCCAAACCGGTCGGCTTTAGGGCACCAGGTGAGAAAACACCCCGCGGACTCAAATTCGAGTGAACTAGGCCCCAAAACTAAGGACTTTATTTTATTTACTCACCTTTAGGCATGAATACTTATGCTTCTTGAGGCACATGTATCCAGCTTAATTGGTGATTGAATTTTTTTTTTTTTATATATATATATGAGGCACAAAGGTCTTTGTCTTAGAATCCTAGATATGCATTAGGTATGCACATTTCATTAAGGTAAAAATTAAGACTAACTAATTATTCAATTTCTCCTCCTATACCTAAAATTTAAATAATTTATTTATTTTGACCAAGTTTTTAGAAATCCTAATCATGATTTTCCTAATCCTTAAAACTAACTTAGGTTTCTTTCAAAAAATAAGTCAAAATACTTCCTTTTTATAACATTTTTTTTTTTAAAATTTTTTTTATTAGCAATTTTTTTTTTTTTGTTAGTTTTTACCTATGTTAGTATGTTAGTAAAGCCCACCCCCACACTTATCTCATGCATTGTCCTCAATGTATGAATGAATGCATATATGCATGAAACAGAACAAGGGAAGGCGGAAGTTACCTTAAGGTGGTGGTTCCGGAGGTGGTCTAATTGGTGCACGAAATGCGACCCAATCAAGATAATGTGAAAGTTCACGGGACCTACCTTTATTGACCTCTTTTTTATTTACATATTTACAGTCCCCAGAATGAATAGGATCACGGAAGATCCTCTCGTGAAACTTACTCCCTTTACATGACCAGTCCTGGAAAATCATCACAGAGTCATGGTCTATACCTATGTCCAACAAAAGAATGTGACTTGGTAGAATGGTTGACTTGGACTCAAGAATGATAGGTTCAGGATCTAATACCGACTCAGGAAAGAAACTCAAATCAAGTAAAGGTTCAGGAATCGGGCTAGGATCAAGAAGTGGGTCCAAGTCAAGAAATTGAAACTCAAGTCTACAATCATTTTCCCACAATGGAATGTGACTCAATGTTGGTGATTCAAGTTCAGGAATGATAGGTGTGGGAATCAAAACTGACTTTAAAATATTACCTAAGTCGGGTAACAAAACAGGAGTCAATAATGATTCGGGAATTTGAACTTGATCATAGATTTGGGAATCTAGGTCACATATCTCATTAGTTTCAATCTCATAAAAATGGGAACTTGCCAATTTTTCCATGGGACTTTCAAAATTGCACAATTGGTCAAGTTCAATATGATCATCAAAAATGGGTGATTCAATTTCATGATCTATGGGTATGGGAATAAATGTTGGCTCAGAAAATTGGTCCAAATTGGGTAAGGATACCGGAGTCAACATAGATTCAAAAATGGAAACTGAATCGCAAAGTTGGGGATCGGGTTCACATTCACAATCTAATTCAATCTCATTGAAATTAAAACTAGCCAACTTGTCCAAGGATTGGGGTTGAGCAAGTTCATATTGATGTGATGAAATTGAATTTTGATCAAGGTCTTCTAGACAGAATGATTCTTGGTTCCTATCAACTTGGTTGGTTTGCTCAAGAATATTTGAAAGTCTAGAAATTTGATCATTCATTATATCTTGCAACCGATCCACTTTTTCTTCTAACCCATCAAATAGATCAATGGTGGACTGAAACCTTGGTGATGTAGGAAAAGACGTATATGAAGATACTGGTTGAACAGGTGGTTGACCATATGGCTCAGGGGTATTGAATCCCCATTGACTCTGTGAAGAGTAGTGATGATTATTCCAATTTTGTTCATAGTATTGGGACTGGGGCATGTAATGATTCGGATAAGACCAATCTGGCACACTAGGTTGGTCAAAGTTATGATATGCCGGGTTGGTAATATCCGAATAAGAGGTTGGTGTGTAACATGGATCCTCATTAAAATTGAAAAAATTGTTGTTATAGGCCATATCACACAATCACAAACAAAAGAAAAAAAAACAAACAAAAAAGAAAAATTTCTAACCTAAGTTAGGGTAGACCTAGACCTAGACGACTCCTAACTGGTTAGACTGTCCACGGGAGGTAGGGTGTAGACTTTGACCACAAGTTAATCAGCCAGGTCGGGGCAAGAGTGGTGGGAGGTTTTCCGTCAAAGACGTTCCTTAATTAAATAACCACCACACTTCGGGCTTTCGGCCCTCAATCCCCTTCCTAGACACTGATTTGGCAGGAGTCAACTTCCAACACCGTTCCCCCTTAGGATAATCTCCTAATTGAGTCCGAGTGTCCCTAGGGCCAACGTCTACTAATTTTTAAGTTAGGCTTGGGTTAGTGAGTGCTTGGGATATGATTTTTGGGCTAAGGAAGAGTGATGAAATCCCCACCTTATCTTGTTAATGGGTTATGCCCTTAAGATGAATTAGTGCAAGTGTACAAGATAAATAGATAAGAATCACTCAAAGCAGAAAATCAACCAAGAGATGAATCCTATTCTACATGCAATGCGTACGTACCTTGCGTCTCCAGCACTCTTCAACAGTAAATAAAAAGAATTGAAAAGACACGTGCCTAATATGCAAACGTCTAATCAAATTTATTTTTAACAACCAATAATTTACTGTTGAATTATTAGCAATTTACAGGTATATCACAGAACAAATCAGAACAGAGCAGAAAGCAGAATTTTTAACTTGAAGCACCCTGCAAAAAAAATTGGATCAGTAATTCACCACTGTTGCCGCGTTTCCGCGGCTCTGGCTGCGGATCCACGGCAAAACAGTGGGTTCTGGTGCTCTGCCTTCGAGGGCAGAGGCACAGAATAGCAATATGTCCACTGCTGCTGCTATGTTTCTGTTTCCTGTTCTCCAAACCTGCAAACAGAAAAGAATAAAGAATTAGTTAAAAATTAAATTTTTGTTTTAGAGATAAACTTACCGTCCCTCCCCGGCAACGGCGCCAATTTGTTGACTGAAATTTCCTGCACACAAAAGATGGTATTTTAGTTTTAAAAATAGATGTGCAAGTTTCAGTTCTAATCCGCGGTAGCAGGGCTATGCAGGTCGTGATCCTCAAGGAGGGACTGCGATGGAAGCGTTAAGCAAGTTATCTCTTTTTTTTATCTTTTTATTATTAGTAGTGGTATTTACAATGGATGGTATTTACAATGAAGTGAAGAAAAGAATTGTGGAAGATGTGGATTTAATCTACAAAAAAAGAAAAGAAAAGAAAAGAAAAGGAAAAGACTATAAAATACACACCTACCTCTTCGGTCCTACTTACCTTCGATCCTTTTGCGACGACTTACTTTTTCTCAGAAGATTTGCAAGTATGGCGTATAGGATGTTCGTCGCCATAAGCCATCAAGGGATCTTCGTTGGCTAGGCAGTCTCGAAGCAATCGGATCTCACGGATTGCAAGTTATCAGAGAGAAACAATGACATAGAACAAGATTAGAAAAATAAAGATAAAGCGAGAATAAAGAAACAATGAAACAAGAATAAAAACAAACCAACCTCGAGCAGATTTTTATTAGCAATGGGGGAAAAATAAAAACTTACACCGATGTCACCTCAGTACAAGTATGATTCCTTCCTCCATGAAAGCATCTCCACTCTCAGTTACAAAATTTACAAAATGAAAATAAAATCTAACCTAAAACCTAAACCCTAGCTTTTTGGCCCTTGGCTCGCCTCTGGACGACTCTGTACGTTGCACTGCAGGAGATATTTATAGGTGCAGAAGGCCGAGGAGTCCTGGATGAACTTGCCCACGAAATCTGGGATTCTGGATCAACTAGATTGCCGCGGTTTTGTCGCGATTTCGCGGCACTTTTGTGGCTTCTGGCCACGCGCTTTGGCGCGTGGCTTCGTCTGGTCCGTCCATGTGGGTGCCAGCTTCTGGAAGTATGATCCTGGCTCTTCATATTGGGATTTCGATGTAACTTGATAATCAAGTTACCTAGATTTTGAATTCTCCAATCTCTTCTAAACGAATTTCCTTCTCATCTTTGGATTTTATGCTCATCCTGCAAGAGTTTAGGGTTGGGTAGAATTCTATCCTTCCCTCAACTTTAATAATTGCAACTTTAGCCCTTGTATATTTACACTTTGACAATCTGATATTTGCACTTTTACACCTGGGCTTCAAATGTGGGCTTTTGGGCTTCATTAAGCTTTATTTATTATTAAAATAATAATTCGAGGCCTGAACACAATAAATAACAAAATATTAATAATTGTGCAGAATTAAATGAATAAATATGAAAATGTGATGGTAAATATGATGATAAAAATGCACTTTTCACTACCAATCAATCGACCTGGTTTTGAAGGGCTCGAATATGCCGTTCTCAAAGTTAAAGGTGGTCCTCTCCCGTGGCATCGAAAGTATTCGGGATTTTGAGGGGTATCACCAGGCCACTGCTTTGGAACTCCTGGTGGATGAATTTGAGAAGGATGTAGAGGAATGGCGCCGTCTCAGCAGCTCGGACTTGGAGTCTTTAGTTGATGAGCGGTTCGCGCGTCTTGTCGCTCAAAAGCACGAGGCCCGGCTTGCCGCTCAAGAGGCTGCTAAGGCTATTTCTTCTGACTTGAAATCCTTAGAAACAAGGCAGGCAGAGGTTGGAGTGCAATTGACGCCTCTAACAGTGCTCTTCTTGACGCTGAAGACAAGATTGGGAAAGCCGAGGAAATGATCAGGAAAGCAAATCTTATTTTATCCAAGGCTAAACTGGTGCGTCTTGAAGAAACTGCGTGGCTCGAGCAGCTTAAGGCTCAAGATGAAGAGCTCTCACAGCAGGGATCGTCACAGAGGGCAACTTTGGCGGAGGTTGAAGCTCGTCTGACCTAAGCGATGGATTTCAATGAGGCCGAGCTGAGGCCGGAAGCACTTGCCCAGGCTGCTGATGACAGGAGGATGAGGTTGGCTTCCCTTGGAGAGCGGATCAGATCCTACAATGTACGACTGTAGGTCGTAATACATGTGCTTCCATGTATCCTTCCTTTTTGGAATCAATGAGAATAATTATTTTTTGTTTTGACTCCCTGTTGAATCTTCAAATTGCTCCGCTTTCTGAATTGTCGGTTCCAAATTATATTGGTGCCATTTGAGAGAATAGTCCTTTGTTGGATTGAATGCTGAGACTTGGCAGTCTGTCAGTTCAGAGGTCGCGATGACATAACTGGTTGAGGAGCCACCAAGCTTTTAAAGTTGGTGATACTTGTCTTTTGTAAATGTCAACAAGCATCGAGACCTGTCTTTTGTAAATGTCAACAGGGCTCGGAATTGAGACTTGGCTGTTTGCTGGTTCAGAGGTCGCAATGACATAACCGATTGAGACGCCACCAAGCTCAAGGTTGGTGATACTTATCTTTTGTAAATGTCAATAAGTATCGAGACCTGTCTTTTGTAAATGTCAACAGGGCTCGGAATTGAGACTTGTCTTTTGTAAATGTCAACAAGCTCAAGGTTGGTGATACCCGTCTTTTGTAGATGTCAATAAGTATCGAGACCTGTCTTTTGTAAATGTCAACAGGGCTCGGAATTGAGACTTGTCTTTTGTAAATGTCAACAAGCTCAAGGTTGGTGATACCCGTCTTTTGTAGATGTCAACGAGTATCGAGACCTGTCTTTTGTAAATGTCAACAGGGCTCGGAATTGAGACTTGGCTGTCTGCTGGTTCAGAGGTCGCGATGACATAACCGAATGAGACGCCACCAAGCTCAAAAGGTGGTGATACCCGTCTTTTATAAATGTCAACCAGTATCGAGACCTGTCTTTTGTAAATGTTAACAGGGCTCAGGGTTGAGACTTGTCTTTTGTAAATGTCAACAAGCTCAAGGTTGGTGATACCCGTCTTTTGTAGATGTCAACGAGTATCGAGACCTGTCTTTTGTAAATGTCAACAGGGCTCGGAATTGAGACTTGGCTGTCTGCTGGTTCAGAGGTCGCGATGACATAACCGAATGAGACGCCACCAAGCTCAAGAGGTGGTGATACCCGTCTTTTGTAAATGTCAACGAGTATCGAGACCTGTCTTTTGTAAATGTTAACAGGGCTCAGGATTGAGACTTGTCTTTTGTAAATGTCAACAAGCTCAAGGTTGGTGATACCCGTCTTTTGTAGATGTCAACGAGTATCGAGACCTGTTTTTTGTAAATGTTAACAGGGCTCAGGGTTGAGACTTGTCTTTTGTAAATGTCAACAAGCTCAAAATTGTAATGGAGTTTGGGAAAAGTTCTCATTTTCACGGGGAGAAACGAGGGAATCACTGTCATAGGTTTAATGTTAACGTAACAGCGAAATGCATATGTGGTCTTACCATTCTATGGATGAGAATTGGTAAGTGATTTTGGAGGTCTCGTTCTCACGGGGAGGATCGAGGGAATCACTGTCATAGGTTTAATGTTAACGTAACAGCGAAATGTATATGTGGTCTTACCATTCTATGGATGAGAATTGGTAAGTGACTTTGGAGAGGGAATCAAACGGGAACTGGTCCCTTAGGATTTTTAGCAAATCCCCAGCTATCAACGGATTTGATATGCCTTTACCAACTACCGTTTGAATTGGGCTAGCCATGCTATTCCCCTCAGCATGATGAGTTGTCGAGGACTTATGTTGGGCTTAAAGGCCAACATTTTCCTCTATCCTGAATCATTTGGTTAATGTCTGCATAACCTTGATTCGTCTTAGGGACAACCAGTGCACGACCAGGTTCCAACTGGTTTATGGTTGTATGATCTCGCTTGGAGGAAGAGAAAGGCCCTCTTTGTGTGTACTTTGCACACGAAGGTCTTGATCAGAGGTGTAATGTTAACTTGATCATGAGAAGGATTCTTGATTAAGGATAATACTTCTTTAAGAATTTGCCATTGATCGGCATCATGAGTAGGTCGCCATCTGAAGTCATAAGGCGGTATGCTCCGTTTGAATAGACTATTTCTATTACAAACGGTCCTTCCCATTTAGGCTGAAATTTGCCTTTGGTCTTGTGCGTCATAATCATCGGTCGTCTGACGGCTAAAACCAGGTCTCCTTTTTGGAAGACTCTCTGTTTGACCTTCTTATTGAAGGCTTTTGAGATTCGAGCTTGATATAGCTCAATATGCTGCTGAGCTTGTAGTCGCTTCTCGTCTAAAGCCTTGAGCTCTTGAAGACGCAACCGATCATTGTCCTCTGATGTGATCTTGGTAGTTAAAGCGACTCGCAATGATGGCATCTGGATTTCCAACGGGATGACTTCTTCGCACCCATACACCAGGAAAAAAGGCGTATTGCCTGTCGGTGTCCGAACCGTGGTTCGGTAGGCCCAAAGACATTCACCAAGCTTTTCATCCCAATCTCGCTTGTTCGAGGAGACGAATTTCTTGAGTAGCTTGATGATCGTTTTGTTGAATGCTTCCGCCAGACCGTTAGCGGCGGGATTATAGGCAGTTGAAGCCACATTCTGAATTCGGTATTTATCGCAGAACCGATAGAATACTTGGCTTATGAATTGGGGACCGTTGTCGTGGATGATCCGCCTAGGGACACCGAATCGATGGATGACATGGTGTTTGATGAAATTAACCACATTAGAGGTTTTGACTTCAACCAGTGGTATAGCCTCTGCCCACTTTGAAAAGTAGTCGGTTATTGCCAGGATAAACCGGTGTCCTTTTTTTGAAGAGGGGCTAATCGGCCCTACGACGTCTATACCCCATGCTTCAAATGGCCATGAAGCAACAGTTGGGTGGAGCAGCTCCGAAGGCTGGTGTATGAAATCCGCATGAATCTGACATGCTTTACACCTTCGTGCATATTGGATGGCATCGGCTATCATAGTTGGCCAATAATATCCCAGCCTATGCAACCTGTCTTTAAGTTTTGGACCTGGCTGATGAGCTCCGCAAGTGCCGTCGTGCGCTTCTTGAAGCACTTCCTGTACCTCTGAATTGGAAGGGCAACGGAGGAGGACACCGTCATATGAACGACGGTAAAGTGTCTTCAGAGTCGGATCGTAGTAGAAACGTAGAGACCTTCGTCTGATAGATGCCGCTTCTTTAGGATCGTCTGGCAGCAGACCATGTAAGGCATAATCGATGAGAGGAAATCGCCAATCTCTCGGCTCAAGATCCGTGGAGACGTTATAGACTTCTCGAGTTCTTAGCATGTGCTTGGAGCATTCAAGATGTTGAGTTGCGACTGTGAGGTGATACTCGGTGTCGGCTGGCAAGGCTAGTGTTGTTGCTAATGCAGCAAGAGCGTCCGCCTTGGTATTTTGATATCGAGACACATGTCCGATATAGAAGCCTTCAAATAGGTTGGCCAATTCAACGGCCGTGTGGTAATAAGGCACCAAGTCCTCATGGCGGACTTCGTATTCGCCTTTAACCTGATTGATGATCAGTTTTGAATCGCCATAAGCTTCGAGGTAGCATACCCCCATCCTATGAGCGAGTTGAAGACCAATGAGCAGAGCATTATATTCTGCTACATTGTTGGAGCATGATTCTGTCAAAGAAAATGCTCTGGGAAGAACATGGTTCTGCGGGGAGATAAACACAACCCCCACTCCGGCAATAATCTTGCCTTTAGGGCCCATTCGCGATGCTCCATCAAAGAACATCTGCCACACTTCCTCTTCTGAGGTTGCATAAGACTCGAAGACTTCATCAGGGATATCTTCGTGAAGTTTTGAATGTTCTGGAACTGGATGAGCAGCCAAGAACTCTGCAAGGGCCTGGCCTTTAACTGCCTTCTGAGGCGTGAAGATCATGTCATACTGAGACAATAAAAGTGCCCACTTAGCCAATCTTGAATTCAATGATCCTGGTTTCATCATAAGAAGACGCAATGGGTTTACTTTGGAGATGACATGTATGTTCTGGCCGACCAAATAATGTCGTGTCTTCTGAACAGCGAAGACGAGAGCTAAACACTCTTTCTCGATAGGGTTGTAGCGAGATTCCGCTCCTATGAGAGTTCTGATGTCCTGCTCGTGGCCATTGTCGTCCTTTTGAGCGAGGAGGGCACCGAGGGAGTAATCCATAGCTTTTACATAAAGCAAGAATGGTTTCCCTGATGTAGGGGCCACTAAGACTGGAGGCTTTGTGAGGTACCTCTTGATGTCTTCATAAGCTTCCTGGCAAGCTTGATCCCATACGAAGGAAGCACCCTTTTTCATGAGTCGGGTGAACGGCTGACAACGGCCTGAGAGATTTGCGATGAATCTCCTAATATAAACCAGTCTACCTTGCAAGCCTCTGAGCTCTTTGAGATTCCTCGGTGGATGCATGCTCTGAATGGCTTTGACTTTGTCTGGGTCAAGATGAATCCCTTTTGATGTGACAATAAACCCAAGGACCTTGCCACTTGACACTCCCAAGAAGGATTTTGTCGGGTTCATTTTCAGTTGATGAGCCCGCATTATGTCGAACATCGTTCTCAGGTCGCGGAGATGTTCATTCTTGTTGCGGCTTTTGACGGCAATGTCGTCGACATAGCACTCCACCGTTTTTCGGAGATGATCGCGGAATATTGTACTCATTGCCCGCTGATAGGTTGCTCCGGCGTTCTTCAGTTCGAAGGGCATTACAGTGTAGCAGTACACCCCCAATGGTGTTCAGAACGAGGTATGCTTCTCAGCAAAGACAGTTCGTACTATCGCATCATCTTCAACATATTTGAAGCATTGGTGGAGAGTAGAGGGAACGATCCAGTTGGCATGGATCCATGGCCGTCCCAGCAGCAAGTTATATGATGTGTCAGCGTCAATGACATAGCATGTCACTTCTGACTTCAGGCTCCCGATTCTGTAATGGAGTCGAATTTTTCCCAATGGATGACTGCTCCCGGCGTTGAAACCGTATATTGTAGTAGTGGTTACGGACAACCTATACAGCGGTATGCCGAGGAAGTAGAGAAGCCTTTTGGGGATGATGCTGAGTGCGGACCCCGGATCGACTTGTATTCTTCCAATGCATGTTGAACCGATATATCCGGTGTAGTACAGAGGTCGATCATGCTTGTTGTCTTTGAGAAGCATATCTTCCGCCGTGAATGTAATAGCGGGCACCTTGGATTGTGCATGATGACATTCCGGGTAAGGAGACTGGACGTCTTCATTAGGGATCTCAGGCATGCATGTCAGAAAGGATTCTGAATTGGCTAGCGCATCCCTGAGTGCTTCTCTTGTCTCTTTTGAGAGGCGAAGGAGCTCATGTATAGTGATACGAGCTGGGATATTGGCCAGCTGAGCCAATATGTCAAACCAAAAGGGCGTATCAAACCCTTGGCCTGGTGGTTTCTTCAACACGTGGTCGAATCGTACCTCCTTAGGTCTCTCTTTTCCCTTGGCTGGGAATGGAGCGGATGCTGGTATTTGTACTGACGTCGTTTGCTGTTGTGTCTCGTCAGTAGACTTTTCATACTGCCTCAAGTATGATTTTCCGGATCGGGTGCCCGTCTGTTGAGGCGCATTGGCTTGTGCCGTGCAAGAAAGCTTTTCTCCTTCTGAATCACTGAGGGAAGCCGATGTAAGATTGTCGTCGTCTGGCAGGATGGAGATGACATTGCAAGACTTGCCCTTTGAGTTGGGCTGCTTTGGATCCCGCTGTACGTCTTGGACGAGGTCTGGATGTATCCACATGACTTCTCCTGTCTCCAATGTTAAGGGAACAAGACCCTTATTGTTTTGAGCTGTAGCTGGAAGATGCTTGACTTCCAACCGTGGCGCAGGGACGGAATAAGTCCCGTCAGGAACTGTGACCTTCGGAGCTTTGCTGAACTCGAGAGTCACCATATTGGCAGTGACTTTCTTCTACTCCGTCTTCAACGTCAGAACCCCGGCATCGACCAGGGCTTGTATTCTGTCCTTGAGGACATAACACTTGTCAGTAGGATGGTGGATCATCCTGTGGTAGAGGCAGTATTTAGGGTCGTTTGTGCGCCCTATCTCATTGGGACGCCGAGCATCTGGTAGCTTGATTTTATTCCCTTTATGGAGCAGATGGAATATCGTAACCACCTGATCGTCTTTGAAGGAGTACTGCTTTGGAGGGAACTTAGGCTCCTGATTGTTGAAGCCGCTATTCTTGGCCTTCGACTGCACATCTCCGGATAACTCCACAGACATAGTCTCTTTGCCTTTAGCTTGAGAAGATTGCGGTAGGTCGCTACGCCCTTTATTGTTTATCCCCCACTTGCCTCTAGGGGCGGATGGTTCAAACTTTTTAGCCGACTTCTCGGCTATCTCAGCTTGTTCGACCAATTCTTTCCAAGTGTGGGCTTTAACATCCCCCATGCGAACTTCCACTTGGTCTAGGAAGTTGTGTCTGCATGTCTGCAAGAGCATGGGTAATGGCATCCCTGCTGGGCACATCAAGGATAAATTTCTGAACCGTTCAATGTAGTCACGGACAGATTCGCCCTTCCTCTGCACAGTGGAGAGGAGCTTGTCCATGGTCACTTCGGTATCGTCCTCATAGAAACGAGAGAGGAACCGGGTTTCCAGGTCGACCCAGGAATTGATAGAGCCTGGAGGGAGACTTCGGAACCAGTCAAATGCCACCCCCTTTAAGGTGCCAATGAACAGCCTAGCCATGATGGCGTCGTTGCTTATAACATTACCAGTCTGAGACCGGAAATAGTAGATGTGCTGATTTGGCGAGCTCTTTCCATCATAGGTATGCAGCGTTGGTGGTTTGAACTTCGGTAGGTATGGCACCGAATCCCACTCCAGTGGATAAGGACGGACTGCCCCTACCTTTTTTAATTCATCCCTCTGAGCTAGGGATGCGATTTGAGCTTGGAGGCCCTTGAGGACTTCGGCGTCTAAGGAAGAACCCTCTTTGGATTTCTCCGTCTTTGGCTGCTCATTGCTGAAATGTTCCTCCTCGTCGTGATTGCTCCCGACGTTATTGTTATTCCGGTTACTGAGGAGTTGAGCGAGCATCTGTTGAATGTTGTCCAGGGCTTCTTGCTGGGTTTTGAAAGTTTGCTCCTGAGCTTCCAGGCGCCGACGAAGATCGTCGTTGACGTTATCAGCCATATTGACTGATGCTCTATCTGTTCGCACCGAGCTAACTGTTGCCGAAGAGGCGTACCCACTATCTTCATCTTCTTCGTCCGATGATTGGAGTGATCTCCTGGGCTGTGACGAGGCTAGGGCCGTCGAGGAAGAAGGCTGTTCATAAGTGTAGGGTATCGCCACCCTGGATCTGGTGTTTCGGAAAACACCTTCCTCATGCACCAAGACTTCACCTAAGCCTGGGCTGTAATCTGGATCTGGGGACTCTCGTCCTCTTCCGGTCATGTTGACGGATGCAGAGGGTAGATCTCGCGAGATGCTCCTTTTGCGGTGTTTCCCCGGAGCCTGTACCGATAGTCGATCAAAGACTGACCGTCGTCTTGGAGGCGTGGCGGGGATTGGTCCCAGCCGGCAATGGACCGAGTAGAGTGTCACCAGCTGACATCCCACTTGTTGACAACAGGGGGAAGAGGTTTGTCTATCCGTCAACAATTTCCTCAAATCAGACCCGTTTGGGTCTCTGCAATCGAGCGCAAAGGCTCTTTTGGATCGCACATAGGACGATGTCCTGCTTCTTTTATCCCTGCAGATGGGATTAGCACTGAATAGTGCTTTGGTTTTAGCTTCGCCATAAAGCGAGAGTTTAGTGCTCGACGCACTGGAAAGCGGAGCGCGTTGTGGCGCTTTACCCGCTATGCTGCTGCGAAGGCAATTAGCCTTAGATAGTACTTCTGCTTCAGCTTCGCGGTCATGAGCCCTGTGCGCACGCTGTGGTAGAGTAGTTTCGCTCATGAGAACGGGGCCGGCGCGAGGCATTGCTGCCCTTAAATTGGACGACGGTATGATTGCCGTCGTAACTTTATGATTGGAGCAGATAGGCATCTTGCCTTTTTCTTCGCGAGAGAGGCGCGGTTTAGGCGTAGCTACGCCTGAAGCTTTGGTTGGAAACTTCTGTTTAGGCTTCCATATCCGCCTTGGCAGAGGAGACTTAGGTTCGCAAGGAACCTGATTAGCCACGCACGAGGCTTAGGGGTGTTGGCAGAATTCTGCTTCCGGTTTCTGATTTGAAACCTTGGTCGTGGAAACCCTCCTATGCTTCCGTGCTCGAAGCATTGGGCCACCCCCAGAGAGGACTTCTTCAAATCTTCCTTGATCGAACTGAACCACCAAGTTCTCACAAGTAAAGGAATCAGACTGCGGACGTGCTTCTTTGTTGCGCCAAATAACCGCAGTAGGTTCGTAGAGAACCTTTTCAGTCTCCGCAGAGACTTTCCTTGAAGATTTAGCCAGAGAAGCTCTGGCTGCACCGGCTTTTCTGAATTCAGAGTTAGACCCGAAGGTCTGTTCGTCGCATTGTGACACTTGATTCTCGACAGTGGAGAATTTCTTCCCCAGCGGAGTCGCCATCTTGTTTTCCATTATGTTTGCAAAGGGGGAAAACTTATAAAAAAGAGTTTGAGGAGCTAAATTACAGGTATTCTTAAAAAGATTACAAGTAGATCTCCTCAGAGATTCTGGAGAAGTGTGCCGATAGGAGTCTGGTCAGCGCGCGACCACTTTGTCCCTTTGACGATGCGAGCGATGAGATTCCCTTCTCGCTTGGTTCGGGGAATCAGAGAACAGAAGGTTGGTAGAGCCCTCTTGCTGCTTCTCAAAATCGCCTTCAATTAGGAAATCCTTCTCGCCTGGTTCCGGAGATTCTTTGAGAAGAAGGACGATGTTAGGGCATCAACACCCTGGATAGAGAAAGCAATTCTCTAAAAGATCTCTGAATTCGATAGCGCACGGTGCTTACGAAGAAGCCTCTGTTTGTGGAGCTCTTCTTTTTCTCCGATTGATCGATCGATCTCCTCTCCTTGTACCCCTGGCGGGTTATTTATAGGGAGAGCAAGGGTATAATCGTCCCTTGAAAATATGGAAACAGATTGAATCAAATCTGTTTAAATCTGGAAAGTAGCCTTGCTGCGAGGCTAGGATCAGCTTCTGCGAAGCTAGAATTGGCAGGTCGGTGGACCTTCTTGATCCTTTCCATATCGTTGGAGGATTTCCTCTGATCTTCTTACTCGTTTTTAGAAGAGTCAAGAGATTGTGGCAATCAACTGCCAAATTTGATCTCTGATTTGATCTTAATTGGATTTGATCTAATTGGATCCGATCTCATCCGGAGATTTGATTGGTCAAAGGTTGACCATAGCAGACCAATGGTGGAGCTGCCCGCATTGAGCTCGTAGCGGAGCTAGAAGTAGCTTCTGGCGAAGTCCGAAAGAAACCCTTTGGCGGAGCTGGAAGTCCTCTGTGGCAAAGTTGCGAGTTAGCTTCCTGGCGAGGCTTTGGATGGCTTCGAGGGGAAGTCGAGTGATACTAGCCTCTCAAGCGAGGCTTCCCTTTGGGCTCATGCGATGCTAAGTGCTAGCACCTTAGACCTGCTGAGGTCTGTTTAGAAACAATCCGGGTTCACTGTCTGCTTGCTGGATCAGTGGAGTCCAAGCTGCTTCCTTGTCCCTCGGAGATGGGTGAAAACTGGTCTTCAGCTCGTCTGTCACTTGTCTTTTGTAAATGTCAACAAGTTTAGACATTGTTCGGACCAATAAGAATCTTGTCTTTTTTAAGTGTCAACACCTGCCTTCAACACTATGAAGGATTTTCACTATAATTGATCCCCCAAGATCTCTTGGTGCCGCAACACCTACAACGAGCTCTCTTAAGAACTCTTGGACCCGCATATCCCTCGCTTGTTCATAAAAACAACTAACTTGACGAGGTCGCACCTCTACAAATTCCCAATACAATCACTTCTCTTGATCACAAAAATAACTCACAACAAGGATCCCTAGAGGATTGATATAGCAATAGATGGCTCAAGCTTGTGTGAGAAAACAAGATAGATGTGGAGGTGAAAAATCTCAAGAAAACACTTTTGAAAACACAAGAAATTTACTCTTGAAAACTCACTTTTGGATATGAAAATGAAGCTCTAAAAACTTGCTTAGAAATTCTAAAAAAGAGCGCTAGAAAACAGTCTAAAAATCTTACCTAAAAATCTGGCCAAAACACTCCTTTTTAAGGCATCAGAAAACTAGCCCTTGGGGGGCTAGATGGCCTGTCGGTGGACCGGCCGGTCACCAGCCAACGTTCATTTTTCAGACCGTTGGGGTTGTCAATCGACCGCACGTAGGTCTTGACCTGTCGGTCAATCGCTCGATCGACCGAGGCAAGAAGCAGAGAGCACTGCTCTCTTGGTCGGTCGACCGCCCGGTCGACCGGCCCTCAAACCAGGGCTTTGTGCACGTTCTGTGCACATCGGTCGATCACTCGGTCGATCGACCGGTCGGTCGACCGCCAGAAGCCCAAATCAGGGTTTTATAGGATGAAAACTTGATCTTTTTAAAACCCTAAAATTTTATTTAAATCCAATAAAAATCCATAAAAATGAGTTCATTAAAACACTTTGATTTACAAATATGTGTGATCAAAAATCAACAATTATTACAAATATATTGAACTAATTTTGCGATAAAGAATTTTAGCCTTAAACCAAAACCCGTATTTTTCAAAATCAAATTTCAAATTGAAAAACTATTTTTTCAAAACTTATTCAAATACAAAAATAAGATATTTTAAACACTTTTAAATCTTAGTATGTATGGATATAATCCATTACACATATAAGATGAAATATCTATGATTTTGACAATTAAGCTCAAAATAAGTTTTGATAAATACAAAACTTAAAAATCATGAATTAGAAACATCAAATAAGTTTTTATAAATATTTGAATCAATAATGTATATGAATAAAATCCAATATATATATAAAACATGTAAACTTGTTTTGATGAACTCTATTCATGAAACATAAAGATATCTTCTTTGAAGTCCAAAACCAAAACTGTTAAAACAAAAACTGAAAACTTTTCTTATGAAAATACTATATAAATTTTGTGTGCGTGTATATGAGCTTGAGCCATCTACAACGAACCTATCCTTTACATTTTATTTAAAACACAAAATCTAAAAACTTACAAATACTAAACATAAGTCTTGAAAATCTTCTCTTGAAAATCTTTTTCTCCATCTTGACTGAGTCCAAACCTTGATCCATGAGTTAGACTCCTCTTGAGTACTTGATGCGATCTTGATGCGCGAGCTCTTAAATTAACATGTGCTAGCTTCAAAACTTGACTTTGAATCTTTTATTGAAGTTAAACACCGACTAAGATCTTGTTAAGATATTTGAAACTATATAAACCAAGATCATTAGTACTATAACTATATGAAATAATCATCATCAAAACTAGAGTGATGGGCCTTTGGGCCAACAATCTCCTCATTTTTGATGATGACAAGACTCATGGAGTTATATATGCATGGATTAAAGATAAGCTTCATAGAAGCTCCCCCTTAACTCATGCATGATAATAAACATAAAAATATTCAATAAAGTGCATAAACTAAATAAAAATATATATGCATAGACAATAAATATTAAACATGCATATAAAAACTCTCTAAATTCTTCTCCCTCTTTTTATCAATCATGAATAAAGGGGTGAAGACAAATAAATAAGAAAGATGTATATGCGATATACATTCATGAAAAGGAGAGACGTTAAGTTAACTCCCTCTGCATACATGCATTAAATGGAGAAGGGATGACTAGACCTAACCTACATAAGTATAATATACAATGTATAGATGGAGATGTTAAGCTCTCCCACACACGCGTACCACATAAAGAAGAGAGGTCAAGCTCCTCAATATGTAAAATACACTCAACATGAATCTATATATAGAGGAAATATTAAGCTCTCCTTGAAAATAAACAATACATATCACATAAATTTTGAAAACCTTTTTAAAACAAATTTTTGATACCAATTTAAAACAAAATTTGAAACTACTTATAACCAATAAAACAAATTTTGATATACCACTTGTAGGTGGCAAAATAAATGTTAATAAATAACTTGTAGATAATCATAAATATAATCTTATAGGTAAACATCAACATGAAATTATTTTAAGTTTTTAAAGAACTTTTTCTTCCTTTTTAAAATAATGCATAAGCTTGTATATAATATCAATTGAAAAACCAATTATCATTAAGAACTAAATCAAGCTTATCATGAAACCAATTTGTGCTATAAAATATGTATGAACATTTTAATCTAGCACAAGAAAACATATATATGTATGTATAGAAATACCACATGAAATTTGAAGCATACATATATAAGAAAAATAAGCATAAGTATATAAAAAATGGAATATCATTAAAATCATGTATAACTCATAACTACCTTCCTTTTCATGTACATGTTTGAAAGATATTCAATAAGAGTATACAAGGCATGGTCGCCCATCCAACCACCCTTGAAAGGTAGAAGCTTTTCAAAATTGGATTTGAAAAATAGTTGTACATTTAAAACACTACCAGTGAAGAATAAATAACTAGGTTAAATAGTTTTTAAAAAACTAGTTAAAGATCCCTCAAATATGAAACCAATATATATATATTTCATGAAACATATATATCACACAAAAATTGACACTCAAGACCTATAAAGCTCTTATAAAGCTCATGAAAATTAAGTCATGAGTAAACAACAAAAAATATAAGTGTATAAGAATCATGTAAATGATATATCCATGAAGATAAGGCAATGAAGCTCAAAACAACACTTATATGAAAATTCTTTTCATAAATATTAAAATAATCAAAACTAAAATTTTCATCAAAACTAAACAAGCTTCAGGGTATATGTATATTTTGTTGAAACTAAAGTATACATACATATCCCGAACATAAAAAGAGTCCACAAAGAATATTGCATGAAGGCAAGTGACTCTAAAATAGACATGTATATTTATAGTTTTAGACAATATTAACATATACATGAAGCAAACATAAAAACATGTACAAAAATAGGGAAAACAAGTGTAAATATAAGAATCATCAAAATTAGGTTATACAAGTATATCTAATGAGTATACATGAGCAGTAAGACACACAAACATAAGGGTCAAGTATAACTCACTAATTGTACAAGTATAAACACAAGTTTTAATGAAAACTATATTTAAACATGTAATCAAAATAAGAAGCACAGAAAACATTAAAACAAATATGATTATTAGGGTAAATGCACGTGTTTTAGAACTAGGATATGCATAGTAGTTAAACTAAAGTGAGAAAACAAAAATATGAATCCATATGAACATAGGTGATCTCAAAGACTATCTATATATCACATGTCTAATGAACATTGCATTTAACATAATGAACAAGAAAACTATGACATGCTAAAATCATCAACATACAAGCATGTAAATCTAAATAAGGAGTTAGAGATAGTTACTAAAATTAATTGAACTAGTCTCTAGATCTCCAAACTAGGTGATCCTCCCTCCAAACATTCTTGAAGGTGATGCATCCAAAGTAGTGTCTATTAAGCTCAAACACATTCACCATCAAGGCACCAATACCCTCACGTCAAGTGAGAGCCCACAACTACAACAAATGAAATAGTGGTGAATTTTGGTACCCATACTTTCTTGGGTCCATGGGGGTTAGCACCTTTTCTAACCTAAACAAACTTACTTGTAAAATTTGACACATTAGTCCTATCATAGCAAAATTTTGTTAGGTAGCCCTTATAACCACAATGTGTACATTTGTACAATTTCGCCTACAAATGTGGGGTGTGAGCACGGTGTGCATGTGTATGCCATGGGGTATGTACATGAACATGTGGAGCTTGTTTCTTTTGAAACAAGATTTCCAATTTAGAATGGTTAAATGCACAATTGCTTAAAGTTAAGCTCAAACAAACAATTCTATTTTTCAAGACATAAATCTCATTTTTATCAAAAGAAGGTGCAACATTATTAGCATGAGAGACATGACAAGATTCAAAATTATTTTTCTTTTTAGAAATATTTTCATTTTCTTTAAAATAATTTTTTTTTTCAAAGAGTTATTTTTCTTTAATGCAATCTCCTTTTTTTCAATCAAAATAACCTGATTTTTCAAAACTTCATTTTCTTTTGAAATAATTTCAAATTTATTTTTAAAAGAGTCTTTTTCTTTTAAAATGGAATCATTTTCATTTTTCAAATTTCTATTTTTAACAAATCATATCTTTTAAGAAGTTGTTGGCAAAATAGTGCAAGGTCATCATATAGCATCTCAACTTTTTCATCTAGCTCAGATTAGGAGTTTACCTCAAGGGGATCATTTTCTTGGACCATGTAGCACATGATGGATGCATCAATTCCATCATCTGATTCACTCTCCTTATGATTTGGTGTTTGTTTATCGAGGGAGAAAAGAGTGTTCCATACTACAAAGCTGAATCAAAGTTAGCAACCCTAAATAAATAATCATCATTTTGGGTATACTTTAAAGCATGTATGGCTTTTGTATTAGCCTCTAGATGTTTGCCATTTAAACAATATAACTTTTTTATAGTGGCAAGAAAAACATGAATGCCTAGGGCTTTTAAGTACATGGACATCTTAACTTTCCAAGTTTGGAGGTTAAGAATGTCAAACAAGGGAGGTGACATAAATTATATGTGTGTGTAAATAAATATTGTGATTAGCTAAATAAGGATCTTTAACTCAAAGTTGTTAGACCCAAATCAAGAGCACCAAGCTCTGATACCAATTGTATGTCACCTAGAGGGGGTGAATAGGTGACTAATCAAATGTAAAGCTAACGCGGAATTAAAATGAATTATGCAAACTAAATCTATTATGCAAACACACAAAATATAACATAAGAGTGTAGCCAGATTCCTGGTGAAGAGCTCTGGACTATCTCCTTAAGATTCTTCTAGATTAAGAGTTGAGGTGCCACTATGGCTCTCTTGATTAAATACAAGTATGAGCAAATAAATAACCCAAGCATGTATTCAATTAAGCACAAGATATATCAAGCATATAGAGATGAACAATAAAAGCTGCAAGATATATAAACACAAGTGAGAGAGAGATAAGCAATCGCAAACACAGGAGATTTGTTTCGAGCTTCGAGCACACTTGCTCTACATCCTCGCCTTCAACACTATGAAGGATTTTCACTATAATTGATCCCGCAAGATCGCTTGGTGCCGCAACACCTACAACGAGCTCCCTCAAGAACTCTTGGACCCGAAAGTCCCTCACTTGTTCCTGTAAAAATAACACACGCAAGTATACTAGCTTGCCGAGACTGCACCTCTACAAATTCCCAATACAAGGGGATCGAACACTTGTGATCACTTCTCTTGATTACAAAAATAACTCTCTCACAATAAGGATCCTTAGAGGATTGATATAGCAATAGATGGCTCAAACTTGTGTGAGAAAATAAGATAGATGTGGAGGTAGAAAATCTCAAGAAAATACTTTTGAGAACACAAGAGATTTACTTGAATATACTCTTTTGGATATGGAAATGAAACTCCAAAAACTTGCTTAGAAACTCTAGAAAATAGCTCTAGAATACAACCTAAAAATTTTACCCAAAAATCTGGCCAAAACACCCCTTTTATAAGGCATAAGAAAACTAGCTGTTGGGGGGCCTAGATGGCCTGTCTGTCGGCCGGCCAATGGTCATTTTTCATACTGTTGGGGTTATCGGTCGACCGCACCCAGGTCTTGACCTGTCAGTCGACCGCTTGATATACCGAGGCAAGAAATAGAGAGCACTGCTCTCTTGGTAATCAACAGGCCGGTCGACCGGGCAGGGCTCTGTGCACGTTCTGTGCACATCGATCGACTGCTTGGTCGACCGACCTCTGGTTCGGTCGACCGGTCCATCGACCGCCAGAAGCCCATGTCAGGATTTTATAGGATGAAAACTTAATCTTTTTAAAACACTAAAATTTTATTTAAATCTCATAAAAATTCACAAAAATGAATTCATTAAAACACTTTGAATTAAAAATATATGTGATCAAAAATTACCATATATTATAAACATATTGAACTATTTTTGCGATAAAGAATTTTAGCCTTGAACCAAAACCCGTATTTTTTCAAATCAAACTTCAAATTGAAAAACTATTTTTTTAAAACTTATTTAAATACAAAAATAAAATATTTTAAACATTTTTGAAGTTTAGTGTGTATGGATATGATCCAATAAACATATAAGATGAAATATCTATATTTTGACAATTAAGCTCAAAAAAAGTTTTGGTAAATACAAAACTTAAAAATCATAAACTAGAAACATCAAATAAGTTTTACTAAATATTTGAATTAACAATATATTTGAATGAAATCCAATATACATATAAAACATGTAAACTTATTTTGATGAACTCTATTCATGAAACATAAAGATATCTTCTTTGAAGTTCAAAATCAAAACGGTTAAAACTAAAACCAAAAACTTTCTTTATGAAAACACTATATAAATTGTGTGTGTGTATGTGCATGAGCTTAAGGAATCTACAACTAATCTATCCTTTACATTTTATCTAAAACATAAAATCTAAAAACTTACAAACACTAGACAGAAGTCTTGAATATCTTCTTCTCCATCTTGACTTGGTCCAAACCTTGATCCATGAGATAAACTTTTCTTGAGTACTTGATGCGATCTTGATGCATGAGCTCTTGAATTAACATGTGCTAGCTTCAAAACTTGACTTCGAATCTTTTGTTGAAGCTAAACACTGACTACGATCTTGATCAAATATCTGAAACTATATAAACATAAGATCATTAGTACTATAACTACGTGAGTTAATCATCATCAAAACTAGAGTGATGGGCCTTTGGGCCAACAACCTCTACACAAGAGGTAGGCACTAAGCCAAGCACAAAGCAAAAAAAGATTGCAACTTGGTGATCCAATAATCACAAACACAACTTGGTGATCTCAAAGGATCACAAATAATTTTCTCACAAAACAAAGATCCTAAAGATAGATTTTGAAATGAATAGCTCAAGTATGTGAAATCGAAGTGTTTAAAAAAGAAACAACAAAGAAATCACTTGGGAATAACTTCTTGATAGATATGAAAAATGAAGAACAAAATAGAATTCTTAAAACTTATATTTTTTTTGATTTTTTTAAAACTTTGAAAATAAATAAAGATAGAGAATTTTGGCATAAAAACTTCTTTTGAAACTTGCTGAACACACTTAAGAAGTTGGAAAGAATAGATCTTAAAAATCTTGTTGAAAACAGCCCCCAAAATTCATATTTATAGGGCCTAGAAAAATATAGCTATTGAGGTCAAAAACTGTCCAGAATATGCTATCTGTCGACCGCCCGGTCGACCGGCCAATGGCAAAAATATGACCATTTGAGCCTGTCGGTCGACCGCTCAGGCGACCGCCCCAACGCAAAATGCCTCGTCGGTCGACCAAACCAAACAGAGACTAAGTCTCTTACAGTCGGTTGACTGTGCGGTCGACCGACCATATAGGCATGGTCTATGTGCACGTCTTATGCACATCGGTCGACCGACCGGTCGACTGAGCTTTTGTCCGGTCGATCGGTTGGTCGACCGCCAGAAGGCTCAGAACAGGGATTATAGGGTTGAAAAATTAGACTTTTAAATACCTATAAATTCTCATAAAATCTCATAAATTCAACAAAAATAAGTTCATGTAAGTTAGTTGAAATACAAATATGTGTGATCAAAAATCATCACATATTACAAATAATTGGACTATTTTTGAGGCATAGAAATTTAGACTTAAACCAAAAATGATATTTTTCCAGAAAAAACTTCTAAAGGAAAATATTTTTCTATAAACTTGTAAATAAAAAAATAATATATTGAAACACATTTGAAGCATAGTGTGCATGGATAGAATCCAATACACATATAAATGATATATCTTTATTTTTGACAAAAAATCTCAAAATAAGTTTTGATAATAACAAAACTTAAACACATAACTAGATATACATCAAAATAAGTTTTTCTAAACATATGAAGTATAGATTCAAATGCATGAAATCCAACATACATATAAACCATGTAAAATTATTTTGATTCTATCTATTCATGAAACCGAAAGATATATTCTTGAAGCCCAATAAACTCAAAAACGAAGCGGTTAAACTGAAATCAAAACTTTTGAACTTGTGTGTTTGTGTATACTTAAGCATATCTAATGTAAACTACCTTAGACAAGATCTAAACACTAAACAAATAAACCTAAATCGAAGTCTTCTTGTCGATCTTCATCTCCAAGACTACTCGATTCAAACACGATCCATAAGGCCTGACTCTATCTTAAGTACTAGATGCGATCTTAATGCGCGAGCTCTTGAATCTACTCCATAGAACTTAACTCCATTTCGAGTACTAGATGCGATTTTGATGCGCGAGCACTTGAATCTACACGTGTTAGCTTTCAAAAGTTAACTTTGAATTCTTTGTTGAAGCTAAATACCTACTAAGATCTTGATCAATAACTAAAATTATATAACCACAAGATCATTAGTAACTTAACTTCATAAGATAGTCATCATAAAACTAAGGTGAAGGGCCTTTTGACTAACAATCTCTCCCTTTTTTATGACAAAATTTATGACGTTAGATATGCATGGATTAAAGATAAGCTTCATAGAAGCTCCCCCTTAACTCATACATAGCAATAAAGCATATAGATATGCAATGTAGCTCAAATACCAATAAACAATAATAAAAAATATGCAATAAGAATCATAAAACATATGTATATATGCATAAACAATTAATAAAACATGCATATATAAACTCAAATCCTTCTCCCTCTTTTTGTCATTCATCAACAAAGGGATAAAAAATAAACAATATAAATGTAAATGCGATATACATTCATAAAGAGGAGAGACGTCAAGTTAGCTCCCCATACATACATACATTACATCGAGAAGCGATGACTAAACCCTAACTCATATAAGCATAATACACAATATATAGACGGGGAGTTAAGCTCCCCCTATACACATGTACTATATAAAGAAAAGATGTTAAGCTATTCTTTATATACCACACTTATCATGAATCTATATGTAAAGGAGATGTTAAGCTCCTCTTGCATATAGGCAAAATAAACCAAAATAAATTTTTATACTAATAAAACATTTTTTTATACCAATTGAAAGAAATCAATTACAAGAGAAACAATTTTTTCCCAATTGATACCAATAGAAAAGAAATGATACCAATTGAAAGTAAATTTTAAACTTAAAATTATATTTTAGGTAAACACTAAAATCATTTTGCAATATAAATACCAATTTGAGAATAATACCAATTGAAGATTATTGATACCAATATTGAAAATGTAAGCATTTTTCAAAACAAAATATTTTTTTATATAAAGAGTGAGAGTAAGAAACCAATTGAAAAATAAATACAATTGAAAGATAAATCAAGAATTTTTCTCCCCATTTATGGAATACCAATAAAACTAATGTATAAGCTTGTAAAGATACCAATTATCATTAAAAATATGAATCAAGCTTAGCATAAAACAATTTATGGTATAAAGAATATGTATGAACATTTTTAATTTAGTACAAGAAATCATATATATGTATGTATGATCAATTTAAATACTAATTTTGAAATATGATGCATACATATATAGAAAACATGAGTATACAAAAATGAAATATCATTAAGATCATATATAACTCATATTATCCACCCTATCATGCACATGTTAAAAAAGATAATCATTAAAGAGAATACGAGGCATGGTCACCCAACTAACCGCCCTTATAGAGTAGAAGTTTTTAAAAATAATATTTTGAAAATAATTTTAACATAGGTTGAAAACTCTACCAATTGAAGAAAACGAAATTAGTTTTAAAATAATTTTAAAAAATAATACGAAATCTTTCAAGTAAGAAATAAAAACAAATATTTATTTTATGAAAACATACTAAATACATGAGCATCGACACTCAAAGAGTTATGAAGCACATATGAACTCTTGAAACTAAAATCATGAGTAAATACAAAAGATGTAGAGTATTCAAAAATCATGTAATAAAAATAATCATAGAGATAAGGCAATGAGGCTCAATCAAAATTCTTTTATAAACATGAAAATCATAAAATTTAATTTTCATCAAAACTAAACAAACTTCAAAGTATATGTATGTTTTATCAAAACAAAAGTATAATACATATCTAAATATGAAATGAGTCTGTAAAAGAGTACATGTAAAGCACGTGACTCAAAGATAGAACATGTATATCTAATAGTTTTGAAAAAATTTACATATACATGAAGTTAAAAAAATATGTACAAAACAGAGAATACAAGTGTAAATATAAGAATCATCAAAAATAGATTATATAAATACTTGTAATAAGTACATATGAGCAATGAAGCACTCAAACATGATAATCAAGTGTAGTTCACTACTTGTATAAGCATAAACACAAGTTTTAATGAAAATTACATTCAAACATGTAATCAAAACATGGAGTACAAGACATCAAAATATGGTTGAAAATAAATATGATCATTAGTTTAAATGCAAATATTATTAACACTAGGATATACACGATAACTAAACAATAATTGAGAACACAAACAAATATGAATCCATATGAATATGGGTGTATATCAAATACTATCTATTTATATCACATGTCTAACAAACATTGCATTACAACATAATGAACATGAAAACTATGACATGCTAAAAATCATCAATGAAAGCATATAAACAAAAACAAAGAGTTAGAGATAGTTACCAAATTATATGAATTATTATCTATGTCTCCAAACTATGGTGGTCTTTCCATCAAACTTCTCTTAAAAGTGATGCATCTAAAAATATGACCATTTAGTTCGGAACGCATCCACCATCAAGGCACCAATACTCTCACGTTGTGTGAAAGCCCACACCTACATCAAATATATTATGAGTGTATTTTGGTACCCACACTTTCTTGGGTCCATGGGGATTAGTACCTTTCCTAACCCAAACATGTTTACTTGCAAAATTTAAAGCATTTAATTTATCATAATAAAATTTTATAAGGCGGCTCATACGTCCACAATGTGTACAAGTGTACACATTAGCATACATAGAATCATGTGTGTGAGCATAATGAGCATGTGCATGCCGTGATGGGTGTGCATGAATATGTGGAGCATGTTCTTATAAAAAATGGATTCCAATCTCTTGTAGTCCATAGCACATTAGCTCAAAGTGGAGCCCAAACAGTCTACACTCTTCTTCAAAACATAAATATCATTTTAAATAATAGAAGATGTGGTGCAAGTATGAGAAATAATATTCTTATCATTAGTAGGTAAAATAATAGAAGCATAATAAGAATGAGAATCAAACTCATTTTTCAAAGAAATATTTTCCTTTGAAACTAAATCCAATTTTTTGAAATCAAAGTAATTTTATTTTTCAAAGAATCATTCTCTTTTAATACAAAGCAAGTTTTGAAGACAAAACCACATTTTTCTTTAAAATATCATCCAACTCATTTTTGTTTTTCAAAAATTTATTTTCATTTAAAACAATGTCAAGTTGAGTTTTCAATGAATCTCTTTAATTTGAGACCTCAACCTTCTCTTTCAAAATCAAATCTAGTTTTAAAAATAAATTTTCATTTTTCCTTTTTAAATCAAACTCTTGTTTTTCAAAACCTTATATTTTGAAAGCAACTTTTCACAAGAGACTGAGAGCTTTTCATTTAAAGTATGGGCATCCATACTACTATCATGATCATTGAAAGAGCTAGCACAATCATCAAGATGAGTATCTGAATTTATCTCATGGGAGTCATTCCCTTGGACCATGAAATAAGCTTGATCGGACTCATCTCCAATGAGTTCCTTCTCCAAAATGTTTGTCCTTTGTTTCTTGGAGAAGTCAATGTGTTTTATACTGCAAAAGTGGAATCACAATGAGAAATTAAAGAAAAATATTTTTTACTTAATGTGTACTTTAGTGCATCTATGGCTTGTGTATTAGCCTCTAAATATTTGTCATTACAACATAAGATTTCTTAGTAGTGGCAACATAAACATGCAATTCTAGAGATTTGAGGTATGCACTCATCATAAATTTTCACATGTCCATATTCGAGACATCATACATGGGTGGAGCAAGAAAATCCATGAGCGTAAACTAATATGTGTGCAAAGCAATAACTAGATTTGCAAATGAGGATCTCACTCTTAAGTGATAAACTGAATATCAGGAACGCTAACTCTGATACTAATTGAAAGTACACCTAGAGGAAGGCGAATAGGTGTAGTGCTAATCTAATGACAAATAATGTTGAATTAAAAACTAATTGCTAATACACACTATGTATAATCAAGAGTGAGTCTGAATTTCTCGTGAAGGGCTCTGAAATAACTCCTCATGATTCCTCTAAATTAAGAGTTGAGGTGCTTCAATAGCTCTCTTAATTAAACACAAGTGTGGGCACACACAAACAATATCAAGCATGTATATGAATGAGCAATATTAACAATGCAAGATATAGAGAGAGAGATGAGAGTTGAGAGAGAGAAAATCAAATGCAAATATCAAGATATGTTTCGAAATTTGAGTCACTACTCTACGTCCCCGCCTTCACACAGAAGGATTTTCACTATCCAAAGTTGGATCTTCTACAAAGGGACCTCCATTAAGAAATTAAAACTTACAACCTTGGAGTACACAACTCCAACTCTCACACCTCTACACAAGAGGTAGGCACTAAGCTAAGCACAAAGTAAAGAAAGATTATAACTTAGTGATCCAATGATCACAAACACAACTTGGTGATCTCAAAGGATCACAAATAATTTTCTCATAAAATAAAGATCCTAAAGATAGATTTGAATTGAATAGCTCAAGTATGTAAGAAATCAAAATGTTTGAAAAAGAAATAACAAAGAAATCACTTGGGAAAAACTTCTTGATAGATATGAAAAATGAAGAATAAAATAGAATTCTCAAAACTTGTATTTCTTTGATTTTTCTAAAACTTTGAAAACAAATAAAGATAGAGAATTTTGGCATAAAAAAATTCTTTGGAAACTTGCTGAAAATACTTAAGAAGTTGGAAAGAATTGCTCTTAAAAATCTTGTTGAAAACAACCCCAAAATACATATTTATAGGGCCTAAAAAAATATAGTCGTTGGGGTCAAAAACTGCCCAGAATGGGCTGTCGATCAACCGCCCGTTAGATCGGCTAACTGTCAAATATATAACTGTTTGAGCCTGTCGGTTGACCGCCCCAAGGCAAAATGCCTCATCAGTCGACTTCCCGGTCGACCGAGCCAAACAGAGACTAAGTCTCTTACAGTCGGTCGACTGGCCATATAGGCATGGTTTATATGCACGTCTTGTGCATATCAGTCGACCAACTGGTCGACTGAGTTCTGATCTGGTCGACCGATCGGTCGACCACCAGAAGGCTCAAAACAGGAATTATAAGGTTGAAAATTGAACTTTTAAATACCTAAAAAATTTTATAAAATCTCATAAATTTCACAAAAATAAGTTCATATAAATAAGTTGAAGTACAAATATGTGTGATTAGAAATCACCACATATTACAAACAATTGAACTATTTTTTAGGCATAGAAATTTAGTCTTAAACCAAAAACGATATTTTCAAAAAAAACAACTTCTAAAGGAAAATACGATTTTTTTATAAACTTGTAAAGACAAAAACAAGATATTGAAACAGATTTGAAGCATAATATGCATAGATAGAATCCAATACACATATAAATGATATATCTTATTTTTGACAATAAATCTCAAAATAAGTTTTGATAAAAAAACTTAAACACGTGACTAGATATACATCAAAATAAGTTTTTCTAAACATATGAAGTATAAATACATATGTATGAAATCCAACATACATATAAACTATGTAAACTTGTTTTAATTTATCTATTCATGAAACCGAAAGATATATTCTTGAAACTCAATAAACTCAAAAACAAAGCGGTTAAACCGAAATCAAAACTTTTGAACTTGTGTGTGTATACTTGAGCATATCAAAACTAAACTATCCTTATATAAGATCTAAAAATTAAACAAACAAATAAACTTAAACCGAAGTCTTCTTGTCGATCTTCATCTCCAAGATGACTCGATCCAAACATGATCCATAGAGCTTGACTCCATCTCGAGTACTAGATGTTATCTTGATACGCAAGCTCTTGAATCTACTCTATAGAGCTTGACTCCATCTCGAGTACTAGATGCGATCTTGATGCGCGAGCTCTTGAATCTACACGTGTTAGCTTCTAAAACTTGACTTTGAATCCTTTATTGAAGCTAAACGCTAACTAAGATCTTGATCAATAACTGAAGCTATATAAACACAAGATCATTAGTAACTAACTACATAAGTCATCATCAAAACTAAGGTGAAGGGCCATTGGACTAACATATGGATATTCTATTGTTATGGGTGATGATTGTCCATGTAACATGAAAGAGATAAGTACGGTCCATATCAAGATGTTTGATGGGATGGTGCGGGAATTGAAGAAGTGAGGAATCTACCTCAATTCAAAAAGAATCTTATTTTTGTTGATGCCTTGAAAGCATTGGGTCTTAGAGTATCTGTTGTAGATGGTGTTTTCAAGATGACTCGAGCCTCGATGGTTGTATTGAAGGGCGTCTGACGCAATACCTATACTACTTCAAGGGTAGTATGGTTACGGCCAAGTGACGACTTCTATTTTTTCAGATAATGATTATACCCGGCTATAACATATGAGACTCGGACATACAGGAGAAAAATTCTTGCAAGCTCTTGCAAAGTAGGGATCAGTGGAAGATGCATCTACTTGTAATTTGGAACTGGGTAGACATGGCATTCTGGACAAGACAACAAAGGTGAAATTTGACACAATAACTCACCGCTCGGAAGGTCTTTTTGATTGTGTTCATATTGATATTTGGAGTCCTACCACGACTGCATTGATTGGAGGTCATCGATATTTTGTCTCGTTTATTGATGATATATCTAGACGATGTTAAGTATACCCTATGAGACAAAGATTTGAAGTCTTATATATGTTGGTGAAGTGCAAGAATATGATGGAGAAACAGACTAGTAGAAAGACTAAGGTACTCCTAATTGATAGTGTTTGGGAATACAAGGATCAATTCCTACAATTTGGCCAGAACACTGGTATTGATATTCACTTCAAAATTAAAAAACATGGGGTGGCTAAAGAGATGAACCATACCTTATTGGAGAAGGTTCGGTGTCTATTGTCTAATGCTTCATTAGACAAGACGTTTTGGGCTGAGGCGTTGGCGTATGCTAGCCAACTCATCAATTGTCTGTCATTGACTGCGATAGGAGTAAAACTCTATTGGAGTTTTGGTCGGGTGGAGTTGCTCAGGACTATAGTTTGTTATGGGTATTTGAAAGTCCGGCCTATTTTAGTGCCAAAGATGGAAATGTCAATCCGCGAGCAAAAAAGTTTATATTTTTGGGTATCAAGAGGAATATGAAAGGTTACAAGCTATGTGACCCCAAAAATAAGAAGCTTACGTTGAGCAAGCATATCATGATTGATGATATTTCATTGTTGAAGTCTACCATCTCTCAGTAAGTTGAAAGATTGAAGACCAAGGATGTATCGCAGCGGATAGAAGCTTATGTTGTTCCACCACCTCCAGTTGGTTCAATATTAGTTAGGATCTCACTAGATGTGACACTAGGTGAAGATTGTGTAGCCCTATTGGATGCTGAACATATAGATTCAATTGTAGCGAAAGGAACAAAGAAGAAACCACAACAGTGGGTGAAGAAGCATGAATCTCAAAGTCGATCGAACGTTAGTGAGCTAGACAAGCTCAAATTGAAGGCCATTGTTCTCCATGACAGTATTGATAAGAGGTTCATACACTCAGCCAGTTCAGTTCATTTTTGCAGATTTGGTTACGGTTGTTTGAGCATGGTGGAGCTGGTTTGGATAAATTACGGATGACTTGATCCTCTTGGCAGGGGTAGAGAGGCAACCACACTGGTGCAATCCATTGGAGTTGACATGGTACTATGTTGTATTTGGTTCAGATTTGAGAAATCTACACCAGGTGGAGAATAGTGGGGAGAGAGTATAAAATCTTGTTGATAGAGTTTTTTAACTCTATTGGAGTTTAGTCAGAGAAAGGTGCAATCAATGGTGTCGAATACGAAAGCGTGTCGGTCAATCAGAGTTGGATTACACTGATGGGAACCAGACTAGTCGACTTATACTTTTATAAGTCGATTTATAGAGTCAACCGCAAATCATACAGAGAGTTGGGTTTTCTGACTACTACAAATTCGTCGACTTATTGTTTATAAGTCGACTAATGCGGGCGTCAGCGGCTGATTCTGAGTCTGATTATGATTTCGTTTCTAATCTGATTTCAGTGTTTTTGGTTTCTTTTTTCTTCGTGTATTCTTAGGTTATATATGGAGGGGTATTACTCTTTGTATCATGTACTTTATTATTTAATAAGATCTCTCTCCCCTTCTGCTCCGAGGACGTCGGCAAATTGCCGAACCTCGTAGAATTTGTGTTCTCACTTTCTTCCCTTTGATTTCTTTGTTCGTGCAATTGGCGACTATTCTCTAGTATTGCTTTCCTCTGGGCAAGGAATTCCAAAATGCTGCCATCATCTAAGAGATCACCATGATCGGTTGAGCCTATATCAAACTATTGCCACACTTCGACAAGATGCATACTTTCTTGTTTTCGTACTATTGACTCCTTGAAGAGTTTTCTAGGATGAGTTCGACACGTACATCTTGCTCCCTACTTGCTCTTGTGGAGCATTCATATTTTCTAACAACAGTGCATGATATAATTTTTTTGTGGGTCATAATTGTTTGCAGGCATGTACTCTCTCATCTATCTTCTTCAAGATGTTTTTTGTGTCCCTAAATTCAAATTTAGTTTTCTCTGTTCATAGGCTCACATGTAATCTCCATTGCTCAGTTACATTTTTCTCTTGAGTGTGCTTTTGAGGGCCTCATGCCAAGAAATCAAGTTAATGGAGTGTGATATGAACACAATGCTTTTATTTCTTCTTTGATGGAAATCATTGTACTTTCTTTTTTATCCATGACATTCTTTTGATTTAAGAGATAAGTGTACAGTAATACATTACAAGATCTTTCAAATAAATTGAACGATATTATTTATCTTTCCCAAAATAATATTGCACATTTTTGTGATGCCTTTCTTTTGGGCAAACAATCTTGTAATTGTCATTGTCATGTAGTTCTAAGTAATGCACTTTTTACTTTGAATCTTGTTATATCAGGGATAGCTATTTCACACATATTCTCTATTATGCTCGTTTTTTCTCTGGCCTTTGTTGGTTTTCACTGCACTCGAATTTTCTTAATGCGGTTGAAAGCAGAAACTTATAATCTTCTTTGATATTTTATCTCTCAAGTTTGTATCTAGTTTAAATAGTGTTACTAAATGTGTATGTATTAATAATGGTTTTGAATTTATCTCAAGTGCAATGCAGTCCCCATTAGAAGATTTACATATCATTCATCAACAAGTTGTGTTTTTACATTACAGTAAAATTGTGTTGTCGAATTATCTCAAGTGCAATGCAATCCCCATTAGAAGCTTTTTATATTATTCATCAACAAGTTGTGTTTTTACATTACAGTAAAATTGTGTTGTCGAACGCACACATCAACACATTTTAGATGTTGCTTTGCACTTTGCATTTTCAATCTAGTCTACCAAATAAATTTTGCGAAAATTATCTTTAAACTGCTATTTATTTGATTAACTACACTCTTAGCCCTCTTCTCAATGTAGGACTAGTGCCAATAGTTCATAACAGAAGAAGGGACTCATTAAGCCAAGGATCACCAACTAATCTCAATATAAACTACTCTTAAAAGCAAACAATACAAAACACGTGCACAATTTCCATCCCCCTATTGTCCTACCACCTATTTTCCCTATCAATTATTTTTAAATTATTTTATTTTATATTTATACTATCATAAAAAAAAAAGTAAACAAAAACAAAGAAAAAAACCTTGAAAACATTGTATCTCGCTCTACAAATTCTTGTTAATCTCACATTAAATATAAGTGGCCCACTACCCTATTTAATTGGATTCCTAATTAAAGTAAACTGATATTATGTATGCCCATATTAAAGTTACATTTGTATAATGTTTTAATAATCATGTGGGGTATAAAGTAACCATGATGGGTGGTTTTATCAAACATGATTACTTGCAAATGAGACCCACTTCTCTCCTCCTGTGAATGAAATCAAATTCCCTCCCTTGTTTTGAGGACTCCATCACTTTTGAGAATTAGGCTTTGTGATAATAGAAGGAGACAGAGAGAAGAAGGTCATTACAGATTAAAGTTAATTGCAGGATAAAGAGAAGGATTAAGGTCTTCATCCATCTACCTTCCTCAATTCATCAATGGCTTCAGGTATGGTGAATTTAGTGTATTGTTTAATTATGTGTATTTAATTCTTGAGATGTTTTGATTCTAGATCCATGGTGATTTAATCCGCATGATAGTTTTAATTTCTAACATTTGGTATCAGAGCTGTGTTTTAGAATCAATACATCTGGATTATGGATTATGGGAAATTAGGGTTTTGATTAACAGTTCAAAAATCAATTTTGATCTTTTAATTGTAAAATTTTAAGAGGATTAAATTGTACCCTAATATTCTGTTCATATTCCTCTAATTATGCAATAATTGGGATCAAAATTCAGGAATTAGAAACCCTAATTTTTCCTAATTTAAGACTTCAGTCGATCAAGCAGGAACTGCCTTTGATAACTGCTTCGTCGACTATTAGTCGACTAGCCCGAAACACTAGTCGACTAAGTCTTTTTCCAGAAAGTTAAGAACTCTCTGTTTCGGAACAGGAGTCGACTAATAATTTTGTATAGTCGACTAATAAAATGTATAGTCGACTAATCCTTTTGTCCAAGTCGACTAACAGAGTGACCCGAAAGTTGAGAGCTCTCTGTTGACTTCAGGAGTCGACTTGATTTTTGAGCAGTCGACTAATAATAAGTATAGTCGACTTATTACCTTGACCTAGTCGACTAGACTTGATAATAGTTAGTCGACTTGACTTGACCCTAAGTCGACTTGACTTGACCCTAGTCGACTGGGTCTTCCACTATAGTCGACTTATATTGTTCCAAGTCGACTAGTAGTTTCTTGACCAGTTGACTAATGTTGGTCTAATTTCAATCATAAATGTATGTTACACATTTAAGTTATTGGTTAATATTGATTGATGTGGTCAAGTAATGAATTGAAGTATTATAGTATTACTCAAATAAAAGATTAGAGAATATTGTTGGTTAGTTTTATATTCATATGGTTTATTGATTTAGTAGTTGCCAAAGTGACCTATATTAGTAAGCCTTATGAATATACAACTACATAAAAGACTTGTCAATGAGGGTGACATTAAAGACAATAATATTCTCGATGGCGGTTATAGTTAGGAGATTGGGACTGGCCCAAAGAAAGTCTCTTTCAAATAATTATGAACCGGGGTAGGGTAGTGTAATTTATGTAACTTAGTGGTGTAGAATTGGATACCCAAAGGTAACATGACTTACTGTCTAAGTGGCATAAATTATATTAGACCTACATAGGTGATAAAAGAATCTCACCTGAAGAGTGAACACTAGATATGCTTAGGTTTCGCCCAAAGGAGAAATCAAAGTGATATCAATAGTTCATCTTCATTAAAATTTAAAATTTTGTATTGATTCGAGGCCTTAATGTGAGCTTGTCCTATTTTGTTTCAGTGAACGTTCCCACTTCCCTTCACACTCATGCAACTAGCATTCCAGCCCTGGATGGTACAAACTTCTCTGAGTGGTTTGAACATGTCCAATTCACACTGGGTGTACTGGACCTTGACATGGCTCTTTTAGTAGAGAAACCTGATGAAGTGACTGCTGAAAGCACAGCAGACCAGGTTAGCCATGCCAAAGCCTGGGAAAGGTCGAATAGACTCAGTCTCATGTTCATCAAGATGACCATAGCCAATAACATCAAGACTTCACTCCCACATACTACTAGTGCATCTGAACTTTTAACTGCTGTTAAGACCGATTTAAGTCTGCAGATAAGTCATTAGCTAGCACCCTTATGGCTGAACTGACTACCATGAAATATGATGGTAGTAGAGGAGTTCAACAACACATTCTTAATATGACTGATAAAGCTGCCAAGTTAGGATCACTAGGAATGAAAGTGGATGAATCCTTCTTAGTACAGTTCATCCTCAACTCACTTCCTCCTCAGTTCAGGCCATTCAAGATCCACTATAATACTCACAAGGATAAGTGGAATCTGAATGGGCTGACTGGTATGTGTGTACAAGAGGAAGTGAGACTGAGGCAAGAAGGGCATCACTCAGTATTGGCAGTATCTCAAGGAGCTATCCATAAGAAAGGTAAATATGGAAGAGGTAAGAGGTTTTCACCAAGAAATGGAATGAACCTGGGGAAAGTAGCCAGGGTCATGGAAAGACTTTCACTGTCAAATGCTACTTTGTGACAGAAAAGGACATGTGAAGAAGGACTGCAACAAGAGGAAAGCTTGGTTCGAAAAGAAAGGTATGAATCTTTCTTTTGTATGTTATGAATCAAATCTTACTGAAGTTCCTTCTAATACTTGGTGGATTGACTCTGGAGCCACAACTCACATAACTAATTCAATGCAGGGATTCCTTACAACCCGGAAACCGAAGGAAAGTGAGAGATTTGTCTTTATGGGGAACCGTCTCAAAGTGGAGGTCGAGGCTGTTGGTACTTACCGACTACTCTTAGAGACGGGTCATCAGATGAATCTTGAGAAACACTTTTTATGTACCTTCGATTTCTAGGAACTTAATGTCATTATCCAAATTAGATGTTGTTGGATATTCTGTTTTATTCAGTTGTGAAAAACTCAGTTTAATGTATAATTCAATGTCGGTTGGACACGGAATTTTATGTGATGGTTTATATAAAATTTCATTGAATGATGAGTTTGCACAATCGCTTTTATCTCTGCATTCGAATGTTGGTATTTAAACGTGGCTTAATTAATGAAAATTCCTCTATCTTGTGGCATAGACGACTGGGGCATATCTCCAGGGATAGAATTGAAAGATTAGTGAAGAATGGGATTTTGGATAACCTAGACTTCACTGATTTTGGTGTGTGTGTGGATTGCATAAAAGGAAAGCAAACCAAACACACAAGAAAGGTGCCACAAGAAGTAAAGAGCTTCTTGAAATAATTCATACAGATATTTGCGGACCACTCTCCATTCCATGTTTTACGGGAGAGAGATACTTCATTACCTTTATAGATGATCTGTCACGTTATGGTTGTATGCGCCGGAGAGGGAATTGCTGTAAAGATTTCTTTGAATCAGATGAAAAGATTACAACAAGACTTTTCCTTCCAGTTACAAGGGAGGGAGGATGTTGAAGCTTGAATCCCCCCTTTGTTTAATGTTGGGTTCTTCGTGTGGCGGTGGAGAGTGAATCTTGTTCTCCGTTGACCAGATGACCGTCCTGGACCGTCGGGGGTCTCCTCTTCGGTCGGTAGAAAGAGTAACTCAGCTCCGTCTACCAAAACTCTCAAAGAGGAGGTAGGCGAAGAGCGGCTAGTACTCAGTAAGCTCGCTGAAGAGTCTCCTCCCTCTGTCTGTTGTTGAAGCCGTGCTTCCCTCTTGATGATCCTCTTGCCTGGATTCGATCGATCTTGATGATGCCTTGACCTTCTTAATTCTCGACCTCTCCAAAGCTTCGATCCCCTCTTCATAGCAAACAAGGCTATTTATAGGGGTCTCAGGGGGTGAAGGTGCCTCCTGAAAACGCTCCCGAATGAGGGGCCACTACCCGCTACATGCGCGGTGACTGGCCCCGCAATCAGGGCAGTTGCAACTGAGATGCGGGCGTTGGGCCAAACGCGCCTTGAAGTTTGAGACGCGGGCGTTGAGCCAAACGCGCCTTAATGCTGAGACGCGGGCTTCGGGCCTTCACGTCTGGACGCTGAGGCGCGGGCGTCGGGCCGACGCGCCTTGATGCTGAGACGCGGGCTTCGGGCCGACGCGTCTGGACGTTGAGACGCGAGTGTAAAACCAACGCGTCTTAAATGCTGAGACGCGGGCATCGATTCCTCGCGTCTAGAGCTTGAGACTCTGCTTCCTTAATGGCTTGTTTGTTAGTTATTTTTAGACAGCCTACAGAACCCCCTCCAAAGTTTCTGATATTCCGCAGTTGAATGGGACGGATTTCAGAATACTTTGGATCTTAGCCGTGTTCGCCTTTATGACTGGACTGTGATGCTTCGGGCTTGATCTTATCTGGAATTGGTCTTCGTGAGTGTACTGTTGAACTCTTTGAAGCCGTCAGAGTTGATCGTGTTGAGTGTCTAGATACACAGTCTAGACCTCCCCGATTGCTTTTAGTCTGTCACGGGTGCGCTTTTGGCCGGGAGTGGTTGGTTGTCTGTTTGCGTCAGTGTACTGTTGAACTGACTTGCAGAAGCAGGAGACTGGACGCAGGTTCCCATTTGAAAAAGCAGAGACTGCTTTAAAGACGCGACTTCCATGGGTAGACGCGATGTTTTGGCCCGTTTGAGGGGACGCGGACTTTGGAGAGACGCATCTCTTGAAATGCAGACGCGATTTTCTGGGTGCATTTGTGATGATACTGACGGGGCATGTCCACCGAAGAGCCGCATACTTTGGGGCGCGCACCTGTGCCATGTCATGATTACGCCGCCAGCTGGCCTGGGGAAACGGCGAGATTTCGCCTTTTGGCGCGCGGATTTCCGGTTCATTAAATGAACTGCTCCACGTGTCAACTTCTGACTTGTGGCGGGGTCGCGACGCATGATCTTCCCTGTTCAAATAAATGATTTGGCTCCACGCGTCAGGCAGCGATTCGCTGCAGCGTTTATTGGGCCAAACGCTGCGTATCTTCGCGAATCTCTGTGCCTATAAAAGGCAACAGTTAGAGAGAGACACATCTTCTTCTCCGAACGCATTTGCTGAGAAAGAGAGCTTCCCTCCTCTTGTTTGTTCATCTGTCCATCTTCGAACTCGGATTTCTGAACATCGATGGCTCCCAAGACGAAACCGACTGCATCATCCTCAAGGGCGACCGTCGCCGAGGCTGAGAGAGATGCTTCCTCTGCGCAGGAGGGTGTTTTCCGAGGTAAAAATGTACCTTCGGCGTGGGTTCCGCCATTAAAACATGTTCATAGAACCCTAAGAACCTTTAACACAAGATCGTGTTTGATTCTCGGACGCTGTCCTTGAGATGATAACCGGGGCGCGGGCCTGATGATCCGACGCTGGTGAATTCTGCATTCTGGATCCTTCACTTAGAATATTTCTAATTGTGAAGGTCTCTGGACGCGATTTGTAGAACGCGGATTTGATCCATGCGTTCTGTGCCGCGTTTTGTGCCATCAGGCGCCGATTTGATGAATCTGGCGTCTGAGTCCAAGCACTTTGAAATTTCACAAGTCTTGGTTTGCAGAACGCGGATTTGATCCTTGCGTTCTGTGTCTTCAACCGCCGATTTTGTAGAATCTGGCGTTTGAGTCCAAGTACTTAGAATTTTCATAAGTCTTGGTTTGCAGAACGCGGCTTTGCAGGTCTGGACGCGGATTCGAAAAATTCCTGCGTCCAGTGTCTCGGCTGCGTTTTGGTGCAAGTTCGCAGGTCTGGACGCGGATGATAACTCCTGCGTCCAGTGTCTCGGCTGCGTTTTGAATTATGAACACTTGGCGTCTTCCCTTATTTTTGGCAAAGTATCTGACCAAGTGTCTTTCTTTTGCAGTGCCGCATGTTTCAGGTTCACTTGCCAAGATGCACCACTTTGGACGCGTGGGTGGTGCCGACCGCCGTCTGACTTTTGCGCAAAGAATGAGTGTCCCCGTGACTGCTGACCAGTTACTGGATCGCAGGCTCTCTAATGTTAACAGGAGGACCTTTCGGGCACTTATGACCGATGCCGCACTCAAAACGGATGACGGCGTCAGGTTGGAGAAGCCTGCCTTCTTCTTTGGGGATCATATCTATGACGATGGCCGTCGTGTGTCTGAGGGGACCTATAAATGGCTCCGTGAGATAAAGGGCGGAAGATTCTTTCTTCCAGACATGGAGAGGATGTTCCCGATGTCCTACTTTCAACACATGTCTGTCCCCCGGAAGATGGAATGGGACATTTCCCAGTATATCCCTGAGATCGCCCTTGGTGACTTTGGCCTCCAAAAGGTAGACCGCCATGATAGTCATGACGGGTCAGTTGTCGGACTGTTCCCTGCGTCGTCCAAGCCTGAAATCCCAATTGGAGAGATCCCGGAGCTTGCTACCACCTTCCTCAATTCCTTCATAGAAGCAGGGGGTGACTATCCTGCCGACTTCCGTGCGTATGGGTGGGTCCATTCTCCAGGGAACTACTGGTGGGGCAGGATGGTGGGTTTTGTCCTTACCAATCTTGAGGGGCCGCTGAAGCGTGTGGGGCTGTACCCAGCAGTCAGGGCCGTGCAGTGGGGCGTCCCGATGAGTTCTCATAACTTCTTTGGGATTCTGGAGCGCTACAATCCTCGGACGGGGACATTCTTTACTCCGGTCGGAGAGATGGGCCTTGCCCTGCACGAGTTGTATGAGGTCTCCGGGTTGTCGTCAGGGGATATTCCTTACGAGGAATTTGTCCCAACCACCAGGGAACTGCGCCTTTTGGAAAAAGAATCTCCTCAAGTGTACGAGACCTACTGGGAGGTGATGTGCCATTTCTACATCTGCGGCCAGACAACTGCCTGGAGGTCAGGAGGCGTCAAGCAACTATCCTGGGCTGATTATCTGTTTAATAATGTCAGCAATAAAGATCTCCCAGTAATCCGACTAGCTCCTAGTTCTGGTGGGGAAGTTGAAGACAGGATCGACGCAGCTTCTGACAAGTTCTACACCACGGAGTCGAACGAGGACGGCTTCGACCCTGACCTGGTCTTTGAGAGCTTTCACCATCAAGCCCGGACCCCTATTTCTGATCAGGCGCTATTGGCGGGCTTCCTGATGTTGTGGCTGAAGAGGTGTGTGGTGCCCACGCTACCACATGAAGTTATTGTGGCAGATGTGGTGTACCCGGCGGTACTCTTGGCTCATGGCCACCCCATAGCCCTTCTTCCAGCCGTGGTGGCTGGTATTCAAAGCGGGCTGCGGGTGCTGACCAAGAGCTTCTGCGAACCCCCAAAGACTGCTAATTCCCGTGGGGAGCCGTATACCGACTCAGAGGGGAACCCGACGGTGAGGCACCCCAACCCGCGGATTGAGCTGCCTTACACGTACCTCATGGCTTGGTACGTGATGCATTGCCCATCTCTAATGACGGCGGCGCGTGGGAGCATGGATCATATCCCATTTGTGCAGCGGCTGGAACGTTCGGAGTGGCATGACACCTACCTGTATTACATTAGGAAGCGTCTTTCCTGTGCCACGAACTATCAGCTTAACCGTTGTTTTCCAGAGGTTCAAGGTGCAGCCCCCGGGGAGCTGTTCACGGATGTCGCTGGGCTGGATGACTTCTCGCAATTGCCTGCTGGAGCCTTCTGGTGGTTGATCAATATACGATCAGGATATGTGCTGTTTCGCCAAGGAACTTCCTGCACTATCGAACCGTATATGCCAAGTCGTTTTGCCCGACAATTTGGCTATGATCAGCTTTACGTCGGGAATCCCAATGCTCAACTTGCCTTTGACGGGAACCTGTTCGAAGGCGCTCGGGCTTGGTATTACAGTGTGGCTGGAGGGACGGGGGCAACGTTCCATCTACCCAACGAGGCGCCTAAGTGCCGTATGAGCTTCAGCTTCTGTACTTGGTACTCCCAAGCCGGCCAGACGCCAGATCTTATTCCGGAGTCTTCATGTCTTGAGAGTATCAATGCCAGTCTCGAGGAAAGGTCCGAATCCGGTAAACGTTCTAAACTCCTCGACCAGTACCTGAAAGCTCAGAGGGAGGTCGAGAAACGATCGAGGAGGGAGCCCCCAGTAGTAAGGGCGGAACCGCGACGGCAAGGGCAAAGCCGCAAGCGACGAGGGCGGAGCCACCAGCAATGAGAGTGGAGCCGCGACCGGCAAGGAGGTCGAAGCAATTGGCGAGGAAGCGTCGTCGACGCTCTGCCTCTGTAGTTGAGCCTGCCCCAAAGAAGGCTCGGAGGGACTTAACGGCTGAAGTCTCTCAATCCAGAGCTATCTCTGCTGGAGTTGAGGCTCCTCCTGAAGGTGTCCCTGTTAGAGTTGAGGAACCGCTGGAAGATGAAGATTTTCCAAGCTTGGTCCGTGCTCCTAGGTCGCGCAGCAAGACCGTGGAGGAAGGGGAGCTCGTTGAGCGACCCCTTGTTGCTGGTGATACCGAGTCACCGGAGGTTGACATAATGGGCGAAGAGGATGTCGAGATTCCAGGAATCTCAACTCAGCCCGAGTCTCCTTCTGCTCATGAAGGGAGAGACGAGGTACAGCAGCCGGGGTCTCCTAGTGTCTTTATTTCCAATCCTCGGGCAGTCGACCCTAGTCCTACTACTGGGGTGATTGGGGGTAAGGCTCCTGTTACGGAGCTTCCTCGCGTGGCGCTATCGTCTTCTTCGTCATCGGGAGAAAGTGACTTTGAAGATGAAGTCGACTATGGCGATGAACCCGCTCTTCCTGACCCGAGTAAGTTTTCACACATCTCGGAGGAGAAAATATACGGGGGCGAATCATCGACTGCGTTACAGCTGGCGATAATCCCTGCTGAAGGTACAACTTCCTCGCATGTCGAGGCGATGGAAACAGAGTTGACCCAGCCTAAGGGGATTGAGGCTTCGGCCGCTGAGATAACCTCGGAGGGGGTAGCTGTCGAGGTTGGGGAGCCTTCCTCTTTGCCAGGAGGGGAAACAACCATTGAGGCTGAGGAGGCTCTCACTCCGCCGGTGGAGAAGGCTACTGCTGAAGCTGGGGAGACTCCCATTCTACAGGACTCGACGCCTCTGGACCTCGAACCTAGTAAGGCAGCTCTGACTGAGGGGGCTCAGGTGGGGAGTCCGACGATCGGCACCCTTCCAGAAGGCCACACAGCTCAATTCTCGGTGGAAGTTTCTGAAGAGGTTGTGCTTACAACTCCTTCATTGGTCGTGGAAGCTCCTGCAGAGGCAGCGCTCCAGGAAGCGCCAGTGGGTAGTCTTGCTCTTGCTACATCGACGGCCGGCACGGCTCTTGTGCGAGAAGACCCGCCCTATATCCCTTATCCCGTGACAGAAAAAGGGTCAGGAAGCTTCTTAGGTGGTGAAGACATGGGGGAGCTGGCACGTCAGATGGTGCAATAATTCTTCACCTCGATGGGATCATGTATTGATCTCATCTTCCGTGGACACAGCACCTTCCAGTTCGCCCAGAGGCTTCTTGAAATATGGCCGTGAGCGTCGAATTGGCGGGAGGCCCTTTACTTGCCAGGGCATGCCTGCGGGTGGTAGAGCAACTTGGAGATAACCTGCGGGAGCTGAAATCTTTGGAAGATGCTGGCTCTTTTGATGAAGCCCAAGCCACCTTGACTAGGCTCCTAGCTGATCAGGAACGGGAGCGACAGGAGGCGGAGGCACAAATCGCTGCCGAGATCCGCGACCTTGAATATTCCAAGGCTGAATTTCAGAAATTAGCCGGAGATTCGAGGGAATCTGAGCTTAGTGTGCAGAGCACGGAGCAAGTCATTCTCAGAACTCGGGACATTATCGCCAAGGCGGAAGCTGTTCTTGCGCTAAATGAGGAGAAACTTGTTTCCCTCAAAAAGGAGCTTGAGGAGCAACGGGCTGCTACGGCGCGTGCTGAAGAGAGTCTATCCCTACAATCTTCCAGGGTGGAATCTCTGCGGATGCAGCTGGCTGCCAGAAATTTCTTATCTGAGGCGGAGCTGCGGGACCGGGCTATCATGGAGGCTGAGAGGACGCGCCAGCATGAGATTCACTGCATTAGGGAACAAATCCGTTCCTTGGCGAACCAGGACATTTAGCCTTCTTTTCTTTTTTCTTTTTGTAAAGAAAAGGGACACTCTATTTATTAAGAGTGTTTGTATCCACTTCTATCATTTTTTGATATAATAGAAGTTTTCTTTAAAGCTTTTGTCCCAATTTCCTTGTCCTGTTGTGGATGAGTCCAACTCTTGATCACTAGTCGTGATTACTGAACTTAGGTAGGACCAAGTTCTTTTAATGAGACGCGGTCTTGGCGAGACGCGGCATTAATCCCATAGAATGAGACGTGGCATCAATCTATGGGGACTTAGATTTCACCAAGTCTTTTTGACGAGACGCAGCGTCGATCACAGGGTGAGACGTGGTCGTCAGTCTACCGGAACTTAGATTTTACTAAGTCCTTTTACTGAGACGCAGCGTCAATCATACAGTGAGACGCGGTCATCATTTCATAAGAACTTAGATTCTACTAAGTCCTTTTGATGAGACGCGGCGTCAATCACAAATCGGAACGCGGTCTTCTTGATGAGATGCGGCGTCAATCAAAAGATGAGACGCGGCATTGATCCGTAAAGTAAGACGCGGCTGTCAGTCCCTGGGGTGAGACGCAGCGTCAATCACAAGGTGAGACGCAGCTCTGAATAACGCAAATCTGTCTTGCGCGGATCGGGCAGACGCAAGAGATGCAACCTTGTCTGCTGAAGGGACGCGGCTTTCCCATCTGCGTCTAATGTGATCTGACTCAAGATTTTAGGAGATCTTTGCTCGTCAGGTCTTCACTGTCGATTGGGATTCCGAGTCATCCGTTGATTCCCAAGGCAGTTATCCACGCGTCAACTCCTCATTGGACTCAGGAGTTACTGCCCTTAAATGCAAAACCGACGCGGGCGGTTGAAAACTGGCGCTTGCGACGGTTTCCAAAGCGGCGTTCCACGCGTCAATCCTTCACTGGGCTTTGACAATCGTGCGTGACGGTTCCAATTAACGCCCCATTAATGGCAGTTATTAGGGCCTGCCTATAAATAGGGTGCGCTCCCCTCCTATAATCCAAGCTTGGATTATTTCTCTTTGGATTGCTCTGAGAAGTCCACCTTCTTCAGAAAAGAGTTTCTTGATAGGGATTCCGTCTCCATGGATGAAGGTAATTCCGAGGACGAAGATGACCCAGAGCTCTCACGCTTCGGTTTGGTCTCTTCAAGAAGAACCCCCTCTCGGATCATCTTGGACGCCTGCGTTTGGGTGCAGAGAGGCCAACTCTGGCCAGAGGTCTCTGCTGGTATGTCCCCCGATGATGTGTATACCCTGAACTTTGGCATAACCATCTGAATGAAGTCCCGGTGCATTCCTTCTCTGGAATTTGTGCCAGTGACTTGACTTCTCTGAACGCGGGCGCTTGACGCTGGCTTTGCCCATCGCGTTTCATTGCCTTGGCGTGTTCAGACCTGAATCTTGCAACTCTTGTTCACTCAACAGAGAGATGGCAATTTTCGGCGTTCTGAAATTCTTTGCGTCTGATGCATTAGGCGCGGGTACAGACTGAGGCCGCGTTTGAATCCTATGCGTGGCGCAGTTTGACTCGCGTCTGTTTGACTGTGCGGGTCATTCTCGCGTCTGAAGTCTTGAATGGCTGCCGTGTTCTGTTACTCAGTTCCTCTATAAAAATGTACTGAGTTCCAGATTTTTTGACTCTTGCTTATTCTTTGCAGGTAGGCTTGCTCGTCCTTTCTCAGGTTTGCTGGGCCCCAGAAAGAATATACCGGCTGGCGAACTTGCTCCACATTCGTTTGTGAGAGATTAAATTATGGTCCTCGTCGTTTGTGAGAGATTAAATTATATCTCTGACGAGGACCCACATCTCGCCAAGGTCTCTTCAGATCTCCTGCACCACTCTTGCCTGATGGCAAGAGATGGTCAGGTCAAGTATGACGGGAGGAGGTTCCGGCGGTTACGGTGGCGGAAAGATCTCTTCCTCTCCCTACTCCAGAAGTGACATCAAGGACATTCCGTTGGATGGCCTGCTGGGGAAAGGGATGGTGATGAATGCAGGACTTTCTGCTGCCGCTGGACCTAGTGGAGGGTAGCATCCTTTGTGATGACTCCTAAACTTCCTCTTCACCCCAGGAGTGACTCCATGTTTGTTGGATGGTCTGCTAGGGAAAGAGACGCGCCTGAACGAAGGGTTGCAGGACCTTCTGTTGCCACCGGACCTCAAGAACACCATTGCTCTTAGCTTAATCAGCTAGGGCGCTTTCGACTTTTGCGTCATCGCCATGGCGCAATCGGTTCCAATTGTACACCTGGGATCAGATGCGGTTTCAAGGAGTGAGTACGGCCTCTGAGAGAGAGGGACTTCTTTGTACTCCTTAATTGTAACACTCATCTTATTGTATAAGAGAGCGTTTTGTATCACTTTCATATGCTTGAATATCAATAAAAGTGACACTTTTCTTTTTGCCTCTTTCTGTTGTCTTGAATGTTTTGTTTTAGAAGCAAAAGAATGATTTTGGTGGACCCGCCACTTTATAAAAGAAAGTGACAAGTGAAGTGTGTACCCCCAGAGAAGGTGAACTTTTATCAAGGATTTGGGATTAACTTGATTTAAGATCAGCTGGGGATTTTGATGGAAGCATTGTTTATCGGTGTAATGTTAACCAACAATGCCTCCAAAATGAATTTGATACTCAGTTGGGGAGAATATCAAATGAAACTAGACTCGTGGGGAATCTAGTAAGATTTTTACCATTAGAGGTGTGATATTAACTTAACGATTTAGAAGTAGTCTTGTCAGAAGTGTAATGTTAACTTGACAAGGACGTGAGTTAGAGGTGTGATATTAACCTAACTCATCAGCATCTCAGTTTTATTTGGGAAAACTGACGGTGTCACTGTCATAGGTGTGATGTTTAACTTAACAGTGATAATAATGCTAGAGGTGTAATGTTGAACTTGGCATTAGTCGTCTCGGCTTAAAGAAGTCGAGGAAAGGTCATAGCCATAGGTGTATTGTTGAACTTAGCAATGACTCGGATGCTAGAAGTGTAGTGTTAACTTGGCATCGTCCGTCTCGGCTTGGACAAGGAAGTCGAGGAAAGGTCATAGCCATAGGTGTATTGTTGAACTTAGCAATGACTCGGATGCTAGAAGTGTAGTGTTAACTTGGCATCGTCCATTTCAGCTTCGATATGGAAGTCTGAAGAAAGGTGACTGTCAGAGGTGTGATATTAACTTGACAGACACTCGATGTACCGCTTAGAGGTGTAATGTTAACTTAAACAGTAGTTTGTCAGAGGTGTGATATTAACTTGACAAGAATTTGCTTGCGATAGGAGCAATTTGAGGACCTGTCATTCTATTGATGAGAATTGACAAGTAGAATTTGAAGTGCCAGAGGTATAGTGTTAACTTGGCAAATTGAGAGTTTGTTACTCTATGCAGAGTTAACAAGCAAGGTTTGTACTCGACGAGGAGTATTCATTACCAGAGGTATAGTGTTAACATAGTAATGATTGCATTTTGTGGTCCTACCATTCAATGGATGAGAATTGGTAGGGGATTTTTGGAGGGAAGAGTGGAATCAAGTCCACTTAGGATTTTTAGCAAACCCTCAGCTATCAACGGATTTGAGATGCCTTTACCAACTACCGTTTGAGTTGGGCTAGCCATGCTATTCCTCTCAGCATGATGAGTTGTCGAGGACTTATGTTGGGCTTAAAGGCCAACATTTTCCTCTATCCTTAGCCGTCGAGGGCGTCGGATCAAATGGGAACGTGTCCCTTAGGATTTTTAGCAAATCCTCAGCTGTCAACGGGTTTGACATGCCTTTACCAACTACCGTTTGAGTTGGGCTAGCCATGCTATTCCCCTCAGCATGATGAGTTGTCGAGGACTTATGTTGGGCTTAAAGGCCAACATTTTCCTCTATCCTTAGCCGTCGAGGGCGTCGGATCAAATGGGAACGTGTCCCTTAGGATTTTTAGCAAATCCTCAGCTGTCAACGGGTTTGACATGCCTTTACCAACTACCGTTTGAGTTGGGCTAGCCATGCTATTCCCCTCAGCATGGTGGGTTGTCGAGGATTATGTTGGGCTTAAAGGCCAACATTTTCCTCTATCCTTAGCCGTCGAGGGCGTCGGATGTTTGATCAGAGGTGTACTTTTAACTTGATCGGAAGAAGGGTACTATTAAGGATAGTACTTCTTCAAGAATTTGCCATTGATCGGCATCATGAGTGTATCGCCATTTGAAGTTATGAGGCGATATGATCCATTTGAGTAGACTGACTCTACTACAAACGGTCCCTCCCATTTGGGTTGAAATTTTCCTTTTGTCTTGTGCGTCATGACCATGGGTTCTTCGGACGGCTAAGACGAGGTCGCCCTTCTTGAAAGTTCGCGATTTGACTTTCTTGTTGAAGGCTCTGGTGATACGAGCTTGATAAAGCTCGATTGTTGTTGGGCCTGCAGACGCTTGTCGTCCAAGGCTTCCAATTCTTGGAGTCGCTGTCGATGCTTCTCCTCTGTTGTCATCTCCGCTGTCAGGCGACGCGAAGAGATGGAATTTGGATTTCCAGTGGAAGGACGGCTTCGCATCCGTACACCAAGGAAAATGGCGTGGCTTTAGTTGGGGTTCGCACAGTCGTGCGATAGGCCCATAAGCATTCGCCCAACTTATCGTCCCAGTCTCGTTGACTTTTCGAGACGAATTTCTTGAGAAGCTTGCCAATAGTCTTATTGAAAGCTTCTGCGAGGCCGTTAGCGGGCGGATAGTATGCCGTTGATGACACACTCTGGATTCTGAACTTGGCGCAGAATCTCTGAAAAGCCTGGCTGATGAACTGGGGTCCATTGTCATGGACAATCCGCCGAGGCACACCGAAGCGGTAAATAACGTGATGTTTCACGAACTTGATCACGTTAGATGATTTTACCTCCTTCAAAGGGATAGCTTCGGCCCACTTTGAGAAGTAATCGGTTATCGCTAGGATGAACCGATGTCCCTTTGATGATGGTGGGCTGATAGGACCAACCACGTCCATCCCCCACATTTCGAACGGCCAGGTAGAGGTCGTAGAGTGGAGGTATCCTGGTGCTTGATGGATGAAATCGCCATGTATTTGACAGGCGTGACATCTTTTGGCATAGGCAACAGCATCGGCAATCATCTTGGGCCAGTAGTAACCCAATCTTTGGAGTCGGTTTGCCAGCTTCGGGCCAGGTTGATGAGCTCCACACGTACCATCGTGGGCTTCTTTCAACACTTCGTGGGCTTCTTTTGATGAGAGGCACCGGAGCAGGATCCCGTCATGCGATCTACGATACAATGTTCGCGAAATCGCATTGTAGTAGAATTTGGAGGCTTTCCTTCGGATGGCAGCCGCCTCCTGGTGTCTTCGGGCAAGATGCCGTACAAGACAAAATCAATGTAGGGGAATCGCCAGTCTTTAAGCTCTGGATCGGTCGACACTTCAAGTGTTTCATTACCGCGACGATCTCCCGTTGACCTCTGGTAGTCTCCGAGGGGACTTTTTGGGCAGTATAGGTCATGGCTATAGACGAATACCTTCTCCATTGCTCCAGCTGGAAGAGCTAAGGAGGCAGCAAGGGATGCAAGTGCATCTGCATGCGCATTTTTGCTTGCGCGGTACATGGTCGATGTAGAAGTTTGAAAACCTCTCAGCCATGTGGATTGTCGCGTTGTAGTAGGGTACTAGATCTTCATGCCTGACCTCATACTCTCCGCGAACTTGGCTGACGATGAGTTTGGAGTCACCATACGCCTCGAGATTTTTAACGCCAATCTCATCGGCGAATTGCATCCCAATCAAAAGAGCGTTGTATTCCGCCACATTGTTGGAGCAAGGCTCGGTTAACGAGACAGCTCGGGGAATCACATAATCTTGTGGGGAGACGAGTACTAGTCCTACCCCCGCAACTGTGTGTCCCTTAGGGCTTGTTCTTGATGCACTATCGAAGAAAAGTTGCCATACTTGTCCTTCGAACAATGTCTGGGTTAGGCAGGCTTCGGCGACCTCGTCTGGGAGATCCTCGTAGAGTTTAGCTGCCCTCGGATCTGGGTGTTCGGCTAAGAAGTCCGCCACCGCTTGTCCTTTAATGGCTTTTGGGGTAGGAAGTGCATCTCATATTGAGAGAGCAATATAGCCCATTTCGCCAGTCGGCCGTTCAATGATGAAGGCTTTGTCATGAGTAACCTCAGGGGGTTGACTTTGGATATGACATTTATGGTTGGCCTACCAGATAGTGTCGCATTTTCTGAATGGCGAACACCAGTGCCAAACATTCCTTCTCGATCGGGTTGTACCGATGTTCGGCTCCGATCATCGTTCTACTTAGGTAGTAGATTGCTTGTTCTCGCCCTTGGTCATCATTCTGAGCTAGTAGAGCTCCCAAAGAATGATCCATTGATCGGACGTACACCAGGAAAGGCTTTCTGGATACCGGAGCTGCAAGGACTGGTGGTAGGGTGAGGTATCGTTTGATCTCCTCAAATGCTTGCTGGCAAGCGTCGTCCCAAATGAACGAAACGCCCTTCTTCATCAGCTTAGCGAAGGGTTGGCATCTCCCGGAGAGATTTGAGATGAATCTGCGGATGTATGCCAATCGTCTTGCAATCCTCTGAGCTCCTTGAGGCTTCTGGGGGGTTGCATCTCTTGGATAGCACGGACTTTCTCCGGATCCAAATGGATTCCTGTGGAAGTCACAACAAACCTAGGAATTTGCCACTGGCTACCCCCAGGGAGGACTTGGTGGGGTTCATCTTCAATTGATGAGCCCGCATGATGTCGAAGACCACCTTCAGATCAGCTATGTGATCTCCTTTAATGCGACTTTTCACCGCGATGTCGTCGACATAACATTCCACCATTTTGCGTATCTGCTGATGGAAAATGGCATTCATGGCCCTTTGGTAGGTTGCCCCCGCATTCTTTAGACCGAAGGGCATGACGTGTAGCAATATACCCCTAGAGGTGTCCTGAAGGAGGTGTGCTTTTCGTCATCGGGATACATCTTGATTTGATTGTATCTGAGAACCCGTCCATAAAGGACATTCGCTCAAATCCACAAGGATTGTCAATCATGACATCCGTGATTGGCAATGGGAATTCGTCTTTGGGGCAGGCCTCGTTTAGATCGCGGAAGTCGATGCGATCCGGATCTTCCCGTTCTTCTTGGCAACGGGTACGATGTTGGCTACCCAATCGGGATGCTGTTCCTCCCTGATAAAGCCAGAGTCAATAAGCTTCCTGACTTCTGATTGGATTGCCTCCATTATTTCGGGACGGAACCGTCGTTGCTGTTGTTTGACAGGTTTACATCCGGATTGATATTGAGGCGGTGCATAGCCACTTGAGGATCAAGTCCAGGCATGTCCTCGTAATTCCAGGCGAAGACGTCTATATACTCTTGTACAAGAGATATAAGATCCTTCTTCTCCGAAGGTGACAGGCCGTCACTTATGAAGATGGGTTTAGGATTGGCTTCATCTCCTAGGTTGACTTGAACAACCTTGTCTTCTGTGGGTGGTTCACGCTGTTCAAAGCGGATATCCCAAAGAGCATTCAAATGTTGATCCAAGGATCTGTATCAGATTGGATCATTTCTTCATCTTCATCCTCCAGATGGCTTGTCGAAACCATGTTTACTGAAAGCCCTTTGAAGATGTTGCCGACACTGACATCTGATTCCCACGACGACGTGTCTGATGAGCAGTCATGACCTGACAGTCTCTCCGAATCAGAGGTTGATGGTACTGGAGTTGATATATAGCCCAACCCCGGCGCGTCTGATGATAGTAATCAGGGTTTTCCCTTTCGATACAAAGGATCGAAGCAGTGTTCTTCTTCCTTTTCCGAAGTTCAACCCAGGCCTGTTGGTTAGATCATACCCCATGCGCTTCATCATCTTGAGCGTTTTCGGTTCATAATGATCGAACTGAGGGGATTCATCCTCACCTTCCGATTCTTCGTGGGGCATTAGTTCAGATGCGATTCGCCCAAAAAGTATTGGTCTTTGGCCTTTTCGTCTGGCTGGAACCATGAATACAGACTCTTGCGCGTCTCCATTATCCTGGTACGTCCCGAAGGATGATTTTATTGGTACATGCAATGATGTCAAAGCATCCATTGCCGACCAGACATCCTCATCTACGTCGGTACTAGTATCCGACGGTATTGAATCAGACTCACACGCAGGGAGATACGCGAAATCTAAATCTTCATTAATATACCAACCGCCTGCATCGTCGGTGGTATCAACATCGAGCTTATTAGTGCTCTTTACAAGTGGTTCCAACTCCCACAGGCACTCTTCTTTCTCCGGCTCATTGTCAGCTTCATTACCAGAGTCTGGCTCCTCTGGTTGTGGGGTTTCATTAGTCTCCTCCGGATCTGATATAAGAGGGAGTCCGTGAAATAATTTCAACCCCTTTAAACGGATGCCTTTCGGCAATCAACGTTCGGACCTGTCCACTCTCGTCAATGTATTTCATAACTTGGTGGAGAGTAGAGGGAACGATGGAATTGCGGTGAATCCATGGTCGTCCCAGCAACAGATTGTAGGAAGTGTCTGCGTCAATGACGTAACACGTCACTTCCGACTTGAGGCTCCCGATCTGGCATTTGAGCTTGATCTTCCCCATCGGGCGGGAGCTGTTGGCATTGAACCCGTAAATAGTCGTCTGGGTAGGGCTCAGACGATGGGTAGGAATGCCTAGAAACTGCATAACCCGGCGAGGTATGATGCTTAGCGCAGACCCTGGGTCTACCTGGATGCGGTTCACTCGGATGACCCAATATACCCTGTGAAGTATAGGGGTCGGTCATGCTTCCCTTTAACCTGCATGTCATCTGTTGTGAAGGTGATGCAGGGAGCATTTGGGGAGGTGTGGAGGCAATCCTCTACATCTTCCTCCCTTGGCACGCGGGTCATAAAGACCTCAGCATTTGCCAAAGCTTCTTGTAGAGCCTCTCTGGTTGACTTTGATAGCCTCAGGAGCTCATACAAGGTAATGCGTGCCGGGATGTTGGCTAATTGAGCCAAGACATCAAAACTGTAAGGTGTCGAGGATCCTTCCGTTACACCTTTCGCAAGAACTCGAGAAAACCGAGTTTCTTTCTGTTTCTCCCCAGGCTGTTTAGAGGAGGGCTTTGCTGGCTCTGCAGCTGGTTGTGGAGGAGCTACTGCTGTCTCGCCATACTGTTTCAGGTATGCCTGCCCCGAACGGGTTCCTGCCGTTGGTGGGTTGGGTTCCGCGGCCAGGACTATTGTCTCCTCTTCCGAGTCAGTCAGCGAGGGAACATCAGTATCCGCTTCTCGGGAGGAAGCGCATATCACATGGCAAGATGAAGCCTTCCTTTGCCTTTGGACTTCCTGTTGGTCACAGTCGTCCATTGTTGCTCGTCGACGAGGTCAGGGTGGACCCACATGATTCCCCTCGAGGTGTAGGGACGGGTACCAAGCCTTTCTCCCGCTGCTGATGAGGGTCTGTGTTGACCACCCTCAGTTCTCCTTTCGGGACAGAGATCACCCCCACGGGTGTCGGGGGTCGTGTCCCAAACTGGAGAATCGACGTCATGTTGGCCGTCATCTTCTTCTGCTCCGGTCGGAGTTTTAATACCTCCGCGTCAATCAGAGCTTGAAGGATGTCCTTAAAGACGTAGCAGCTTTTTGTAGGATGTCCGAGCATCCTGTGGTATAAGCAGTAGGTGGGATTGTCGGTCTTGCCGACTTCCTCCGGGCGCCTAATTTCAGGGAGCTTCAGTCGATTGCTCTTGTTGAGTAGCTTGAAGAGCGAATCGACGTGTTCCTCCTTGAAGGAATACTGCTTGTTGGGGCGTGGCTGGCTTGAAGAGCCACTTGCCCTGCCTGTTTGAGGTTTGGTGGGAGATTTGGTCTCCGTCGCCAAATTATCCTTCCGCTTCGTCTGGAGGGAGGTGTCTGGTGCACGCCTTGTCGACCTCTCTGGCCTGGGCTTGCCTTCTTCCGCTCTGACGCGGGCGACAATCTCCTCAGCCTGTTCACATTGCTGGACTAATTGTTTCCAGGTGCGGCTTTCAGCAACTCCTATTTGAGCAAGGAGTGAGGTTTGGAGATTATGGCGACTTGTTTCCACCAGGGTGGCCTGGGTCATGCCGCTTGGACATCGGAGTGCCATGTTCCGAAATCTTTCTACGAAAGACTTGACGGACTCTCCCTTTCGCTGTGTTGTAGCTAAAAGGGTAGGCATTGTGACCTCCGAATCATCTTCGAAGAAGCGTGTTAGAAACAGCTTCTCCAAGTCGCCCCAGTTCTTGATGGAACCTTCCGGGAGCTTCATAAACCATTCAAAGGCCAACCCTTTTAGGGTGCCAATGAATAGGCGTGCCAGGATGGCATCGTTATCTACCACATTCCCGGTCTGGGATTGGAAGTAGTAGATGTGCTGGTTGGGTGACCCCTTCCCGTCGAATGCTTGGAGGGTTGGAGCCTTGAACTTAGGAGGGTATGGAACTAAGTCCCACTCAGCCGGATAGGGCCGGACCACTCCAGCTTCTTGGAGGTCCTTGCGATTGGCAAGGGCCTCGAGGCGTCGTTCCAATTGACTCATCCTCTTAGCATGAGTCTTCTCCTGGTCTTGGTCGCTTCTTGCCTGCGACGAGGGCTTGGACGCATCCGAGGTAGATCGTCGTGTCTCGTCAGAAGATTCGGAGGGTGGGCTTCCTCCCTTTCTCCCTTTCCCCTTCGGTCGTCTAGGAGGAGATCTCGCTCTTTCTTCAAGCAATTTCTCAAGCATATGCTTAAGGGAGTCAATGGATCTCTGTTGAGAGGCGATTATATCCATCTGGTGCTTCTGCGTCTGTTCTAAACGCCTGGCCGTCTCCTCAGGAGTGTCTGCCATGTAGGCGGAAGCCTCCTTCTCGACGGAAGAGTTTGAAGCCTGCGACTCCACTATAGCGGAGTGAGAACCACCCATTCTAATGCCGCGGGCTAAGGCATTATAGTCAATTGGGGGAATGGCCCCTGTCCGGGTGCGAGTGTGTTGATACACCCCCTCTGGCTCAGAGTCAGATTCCTCTGAGTTGACGATTAGTTGTTTTCCCTTGCTTCTGCTAGTCATGTTTGCAGTAAGCTCGGGTATTCAACATCTGAGAAGGTTCTCCTCCTGTGGGAGCGTCTTCTTTGGCTGACGGGGGACCAGGGTCAGCTGTCTAATTAAAGACGGCTGGTGCATGCCTGACTCGCAATGGCATCCAGAGAGCATCTGGATGAGGTTGACAGCAGCATGGAGAAGTGGTCTGATTGGCACTCCTTTTCCTTGTCAAATAATCCCTCAAATCCGTGGGAGAGGGATTAAATAGACTAGCCTCGCGACGTGAAAGACGGGAGGAAGTCATGCGCTGTGCTGTCTGGACACAGGTTTCAGAAACGCGGCTGTCGCGTCGCAGCTGCGTCACGCACGTCTGGCGTCTTTGTTGATATGAGACGCGACTTTCGCGTTGCTGTCTGCTGCGTTGGAGCAGAGAGACTTGGGAGAGAGTGGGCTGCTGGGCCCCACGCCTGTGGGCGCGTGCTTCCTGCGTTTGACGGGACGCAGAAGCTTCGCTTTGGCGTTCGGCAAGTTGGTCTCCAGAAGGCTCAACTTGGGGAGTCTCGCGTTTGGGTCGCCAAACGCGGATCTCTCGCACTGGACGAGGTGCGGGCAAGGCATCGGATCGTACGCTGCGTCCAACCCCAGTCAGAAAACCAACGGTTCCGACTGAGTGTTGACGCGCGTCTTCTCTGTCGACGCTCGGCATTCCGATTGCGCCGTGGAGGAAGAGAGAGCCAACAACTTCCTGGTTTGTAGAACCAGGGGTGTTTGCCACGCGGGTCTCCTGAGAGACGCTGACGCGGGCGTTCTATACGACACGGTTGATCGCACCAGTAGATGTGCCGGGGACCACGCGGGCCTTCAGAGAGGCGTTGGCGCGTGTGTTCTGCGCGACGCGGTTGATCGCAGCAGAGGTGTCTGAGGTTACGCGGGCCTTCTGGGAGGCGTCGGCGCGTGAACCAACTTGGCACAGTGGGCAGCAGGAGCACCCGACAGAGCCTCAGATTGGGCTTCAGGGGGCTGTCCACTTGAGACCCTGCGGCAGACGCGGGTCTTTGGGCTCTTGGAGCCAGAAGAGAGGAACTCTTCATACTTCGCCTGGTCGAACTCGACGACGAGTGATTCGACCATTTTCCCCTTACGGAGAGCGTCATCTTGCACCACGGTGCGCTCGTCAGTAACGAAGGTAGTCCCAGCGGAGTCGCCATCTCTTGTATGCGCCGGAGAGGGAATTGCTGTAAAGATTTCTTTGAATCAGATGAAAAGATTACAACAAGACTTTTCCTTCCAGTTACAAGGGAGGGAGGATGTTGAAGCTTGAATCCCCCCTTTGTTTAATGCTGGGTTCTTCGTGTGGCGGTGGAGAGTGAATCTTGTTCTCCGTTGACCAGATGACCGTCCTGGACCGTCGGGGGTCTCCTCTTCGGTCGGTAGAAAGAGTAACTCAGCTCCGTCTACCAAAACTCTCAAAGAGGAGGTAGGCGAAAGAGCGGCTAGTACTCAGTAAGCTCGCTGAAGAGTCTCCTCCCTCTGTCTGTTGTTGAAGTCGTGCTTCCCTCTTGATGATCCTCTTGCCTGGATTTGATCGATCTTGATGATGCCTTGACCTTCTTAATTCTCGACCTCTCCAAAGCTTCGATCCCCTCTTCATAGCAAACAAGGCTATTTATAGGGGTCTTAGGGGGTGAAGGTGCCTCCTGAAAATGCTCCCGAATGAGGGGCCACTACCCGCTACATGCGCGGTGACTGGCCCCGCAATCAGGGCAGTTGCAACTGAGACGCGGGCGTTGGGCAAAACGCGCCTTGAAGTTTGAGACGCGGGCGTTGAGCCAAACGCGCCTTAATGCTGAGACGCGGGCTTCGGGCCTTCACGTCTGGACGCTGAGGCGCGGGCGTCGGGCCGACGCGCCTTGATGCTGAGACGCGGGCTTCGGGCCGACGCGTCTGGACGTTGAGACGCGGGTGTAGAACCAACGCGTCTTAAATGCTGAGACGCGGGCATCGATTCCTCGCGTCTAGAGCTTGAGACTCTGCTTCCTTAATGGCTTGTTTGTTAGTCATTTTTAGACAGCCTACATAGACTAACCTATAAGGAGACATTCCTAAAATCGTCTTTGAAAGCGGTCCTGTAGGCCTATAGGGCATCTACAAGTTTGATTGACCAATCTTTGCGTTTTGGTTCACAGTTTTCTCCAAGATAAGTTTGACTTGTCTATTGGAAACCTCAACCTGCCCACTGGTTTAAGGATGATAAGGTGTGGACAATTTGTGAGTTATGACATACTTTCGCATAAGAGCTTCAAAGGATCTATTGAAAAAGTGAGTGCCATTATCACTGATGATAGCACGAGGGTTCCGAAGCGTGAAAAATGTTCTCTTTCAAAACTTTATGACAACTTTGTTATCATTAGTTTTACAAGGAATGGCTTCTACCCACTTGGACACATAATCCACAGCAACCAATATGTATTGGTTTCCAAATGAATTAGAAAATGGACCATAAAGTCGATGCTCCAAACATCAAAGAGTTCTATTTCTAGAATTGGGTGAGGGGCATCATATTTCGTTTTGAGATCCTTCCTACCATTTGGCATCTAGGAACGTCTTGCAAAATTCATAAGCATCCTTGAACAGAGTGGGCCAATAAAACCCACTTTGTAGTACTTTTTCAGCAGTCTTGCGGGGACCAAAGTGTCCACCGCATGCAAGTTCGTGACAGAAAGATAGAACACTCTTAACCTCCTCATCGGGAATGCATCTCCTAATAATTTGGTCAGAACAGTACTTAAAAAGATATGGTTCCTCCCAAAAGAAATACCGGAATACTGGACTTGGGATAAGAAACCGGTATATATCATTTTTGGACCAATGAGATGGAGTTTGGTTTGTGACTAAGTAATTCACTATATCAGTAAACCAAGATTCCCTAGAGATAGCTAAGAGATTTTCATCAGGAAAATCTCATTTATGGGTGATTCGTTGCATGGAGAATTAGGGATTCATGAGAGATGGTTAGCAGCGACATTTTCTACGCCTTTCTTGTCTCGAATCTCAAGATCGAATTCTTGAAGAAGGAGGATCCAACGAATGAGTTGGGCCTTGGCATCCTTCTTCATCATGAGGTACCAAAGCGCAGAATGATCGGTGAAAATGGTGGTTTGGACCCTAGTAGGTAGGGACGAAATTTCTTTAAGGCAAAACATGCTGCAAGAATTGCTTCTCAGTCGTAGTGTAGTTCAATTGAGCATCGTTGAGAGTCCTACTAGAGTAGTAAATCACATGCTGCTTGTTATCAATGTGTTGTCCTAGGACAGCGCCTATGGCAAATTGAAAGCATCGCACATGATTGCGAATGGCTTAGACCAATCCGGTGCAGATATGATTGCTGCAGAAATAAGCTCTCTCTTAAGCTTCTCCCAAGAATTCATGCATTCAGTATCAAAAGTGAAGGACACATCCTTAGCTAACAGATTAGTCAAGGGCCTAGCAATTTTGCTAAAATCCTTGATAAATCTTCGGTAGAAACCATCGTGTCCTAAGAAGGATCTAATGTCCTTAACGCATTTGGGCATGGGAAGCTTAGCAATAACCTCAATTTTAGCTCTGTCCACTTCAATTCCTTTCTTGGAGATTCATTACCCAAGACAATTCCATGTTTTACCATAAAGTGGCATTTCTGCCATTCAGTGTCAGATTTTTCTCAGCACAATGCTGGAGGACAAGTTCTAAATGGTGGAGAAATTGAGTGAATGAATCTCCGTAGATGGAGAAATCATCCACAAAGATCTCTAAGAATCGTTCTACCATATCAGAGAAAAGACTCAACATGCAACGTTGAAACGTTGCTGGGGCATTGCATAAACCGGAAGGCATTCAACGATAAGCAAATATCCCAAATGGACATGTGAACATAGTCTTTTCTTGGTCCTCAGGAGCAATAGGGATCTGGTTATACCCCGAGTAACCGTCCAAAAAACAGTAACACTCGTGACCCGCCAAAACGTTCAAGCTTGATCAATGAAGGGAAGTGGAAATGGTCCTTACGAGTTGCAGCATTAAGCTTTCTATAGTCAATGCAAACTCGGATCTTTATGGGAAGTCGAGTTTGGACCAATCTTTGTTCTTGTTTTCCACTACAGTGAAACCGGATTTCTTTGGAACCGCATGGACAGGACTGACCCATTGGCTATCCGAAATGGGATAAATTATCCCATTGTCTAAGAGTTTTACAATTCAGCATGAACAGCCTCTTGCATTATAGGGTTTAACCTACGCAGCGCGTCTTTTTAGGTGTGGCATCTTCATTGAGATGAATGCGATGTTGAACGATGGTCGGACTTAATCCCTTTATATCAGTCATAGTCCAACCAATGGCTTCCCTATGTTTTCTTAGAATTGCTTTAAGATCTTCTTCTTCCCCGTCATTTAAATGGGAGGCAATGATGATAGGAAAGGTCTCTTGTTCGCCTAGATAGACGTACTTGAGATGCGCAGGTAAGGCTTCAATTCTAAGGAAGAGGAAGACTGGTTGGAAGGACTAGTCAAATTTGTTGGCTCCATTATTGGTGAAATAGGGTTCGAGGCCTAATTCACATCAGAATCTACAACATGATCAAGATTAAAGTCGTCAGACTCTAACCCGAAGTCACACTCAGTTTTCAGTTCCAATTCTTCCCTATGTTCACTTGTTAAGTTCTCAATTAGGTTGATTTCAAATGTTTGGTCCTCATGATCGCGGGGTTGTTTTCCTAGATTGAAGACATTGACTTCTCTAGTCATGTCCCAAAGGTTAACGTCATAGACCCATTCCTACAATTGATGATGGCATTGGCATTAGCAAGGAATGGTCGCCCTAGGATAACAGGAGTTTGAGCCCTATGATTAGAGTTGGACACAGGTTGTGTCTCCAGAACTATGAAATCGACAGGGTAAATAAACTCCCTACCGGATCAGTCCTTTTGGAACTTTTACTGAACGGTCAGCCAGTTGGATAGTGACTCGAGTTGGACTAAGATCGCCCAACCCGAGTTGTTGATAAACTGAGAATGGAAGCAAGTTGATACTTGCCCCCAAGTCAAGAAGTGCACGACTAATCTCGGCTTGTCCTATTGTGCAGGCAATGGTGGGGCTACCTGGATCCTTGTACTTGACAGGAATCGGACCCGATAGTAGCTCACTAATGTTAGTGGCTAAGAAGACCTTTTTTGGTACATTAGTCTTTCTTTCTTGGTGCACATGTCCTTAAGAAACTTAGCATAGGAAGTTATTTGTTGGATGGCATCAAGAAGTGGCACATTTATCTTCACTTGATTAAATATCTCAATTATCTTGTCCATGTGTGGATTTTGCTTGTTGTTTTTAGCCTATTAGGAAATGATACTATGGGCTGGTGCACCTGACTGGTTGACTTATCTTTTTCAGGTTCGCCAGATTGGAAGGATTTGGATTAGATGAGGTGGATGCTTGATTGTGGTTGTGCTGAATGGGATTGGTTGGCGTTGACACTTGATTATCAACTCTCTTTCCTGACCTCAATATATGAACAAGATTACATGATTTAATGATTGATCCTCAACCAAATGAGCTTGTTGAGAATTCCTAGGATTGGTTATTGGCTGACTAGGCAGGGTACCCTTCTGTCTCTCATTTTGTAGAGTGGCAAGTTGGCTCATTTGAACCTCTAACCTCTGTATAGTTTGCATGACAGAATCTTAGTTTTTCATGTATCTTTCCATGTTTCTCTTAAAGTCAGTCATTCTCCTTTCTAGATTAGGATTCTGGAAGGAGGATTGTGGAGCTTGGTTGGGAAAGTTTTGTTGATAGTTTAAAAAGTTAGGTGGATGGTTGGGAGAATTATTATGGAAATTGAAAAAGTTGGGTTGATGATTAGAAGAATTATTGGCATGATGGAAGTGGCTAGCATGATTTGATCGTGAATGGTCATTGTTATTTTGGCTCTATGAGAAATTAGGGTGATTTCTCCAGCCAGGATTGTACATTGGTGCGTAAGGATTATTGTTCGGCCTTAAAAAGGCCGCATTCATCGGTTCATGGTATTGTTGCTGAGCTGAAGCACAGGGCACTCCTCGAACACATGATTCATGGCTTGACAGTAAGTGCAACCCGGAGTTGGAAATTGGTTTGGGCTGACTTGATTGACTGGACTTGGTTCCTTCGTTTCTAGAGCTTCCAGTCTTCATGCTAGGTTAGCTAACTTAGCCTCATTAGCGATGGATGATTCGATAGAATGGAGACCTCCTTTTGAAGAGATAGAGTTTAGATTCCTAGAGGTCTCACTAGTGGGTTCCCATTGGATGGTCTTTTCAGCTAGGTTTTCATACAAATCCCATCCTTCATTTTCATCCTTCTACAAGAACCCCCTTGGCACATACTTTCTAAGAGGATTTTGGTAGAATAGTCTAAACCGTCATAAAGAATTTGGCATTGTCGCCATTTCTCTATTCCATGATGTAGACATTAGACAAGGAGGTCTTTAAAGCGTTCAAAGTACCTCCAGAATGGTTCACTCGGTTCTTGCTTGAATTGCATGAGTGTCTTCCTAATGAGAGCGGTCTTATGAATTGGATAGAATTTCTTCAAGAAGACCTTGATGAAACCATCCCAAGATGTGATAGAACCGGCCACTAAGCTGTAAAGTAATTTCTTTGCTAGGTCCTTAAGAGCGAAAGGGACAAATCTCAACCTAATAGCATCGTCTACAAGGTGTGGGATTTTCATCATTAGACATACTTCCTCAAATTCTCTTATGAAGAAGTAAGCATCTTCGGACTTTAAGCCATGAAACTTGGGGAGTGTGTTGATGAATTGATGCTTAAGCTCAAAATTGTATTCACCAACCGATGGAAGTAGAATGCAAGATGGAAGTGAGGTTCTAATTGGATAGAATCTATCCTGCAATGATGTTGATTGAGCCGTTACCAGATCTGGTCTTGGTTCAAACTTGGGTGGTGATGTGTTTCTAGTCAACCTAGATGAATTAGGGTCTCTTGACTACACTTGCATACACAGTCACAATCACAAATAAGTTTACCAACAGTCAACAAGAGTAATCAACCAAGCCTAATCTAAGGTAACCTCGACCTAAACAACTCCTAACTGGTTGATTGTCCACAGGAGGTATAATGTAGACTTTGACTACAAGCTTATCAGCCAAGTCAGGGCAAGATTGGTGGGAGGTTATCCGTCAAAGACGTTCCTTAATTAAGTAACCACCAACCTTCGGGCTTTCGGCCCTCAATCCCCTTCCTAGACACTGATTTGGCAGGAGTCAAATTCTAACACCATCCCCCTTAGGATAATCTCCTAGTGAGTTCGAGATGTCCCTAAGGCCAACGTCTATCAGATTTTTACTTAAGCTTAGGTTGTGCGTGCTTGGAGATGGTTTGTGGGCTAAGGAAGGGTAATGACTTCCCCACCTTATCTTGAATGGGTTTTGCCTAAGAGTTAATTGTGCAAAGTGTGCAAGATATAGAAAAGTAGCATTCAAAAGCAAATATCACCCAAGAATGTTTCCTAAACGATATACTATGCATATGTACCTTGTCTCTATCTCTCTTCAACAGTAATTGTAAAATAAACGTAATTAGACAAATGCCTAGAATGCAAGTCTAAACGTTTTTTAAGCAAACTAACAATCACTCAAATTACTGTTGGATTAAAACATTGATGGTGGATAGCAGAAATAGCAAGAATATAACGTACAAAAACTTAATTTTTTTGCGAGCAATATGTCCTGCAAAAAAGAGTTTTAGTAGTCCAATGAAATTTTTAACTTTTGTAATGCAATTTCTTGAAATTCTGTTCCTACTTTCGAGAGTAGGGGCACAGAATTTGCAAGTCTTCTCTTGCAAAGCTTGAATGCTAGATTTGAATCTTCAAGTCCCTGAAACAACACACCAAACTTGTTAAAAAACAAATACACTGTTCCCTCCCCGGCAACGGCGCCAAAAATTGATTGCTAAAATGAAAGAACAATCAAAGAGTTAAGAATTTACCGTGTAGCTTGTGGCTAACAGGTCGTGTCCACGAGGAGGAATGCGATGAAAGCTTTTCGTTGTTTTGTTTAGTAACAAAGAACTGTGCTCGTTTTTTAATGAAAAAGAGAATGGAAAGAAGGGAGATGATTAAAAGAGAAATTACAACTTTGGAGAAGGCTTTGGAAAAAGGTGATTTAAAAAGCTTTGAAAAGTGATTGGTTGTTTTTAATAAAGAAGAAAATCTAGGCCCACTATCTCACTACTCAACCATTTATTCTTCTATTGAAATCCTTAGTGCCTCAACTTGATCATAGGCAAAACTTAAGGTTGACTTTAGAAAGTTTGAAGTAAAGCATATAAGATGGTTGGAAAAGTGACTCTTTTCTTTAAGAAACCGTTTTGAATCGAATGTTAAATCATCAAGCGCGAAGAAGCAAGTATGGAATAAAAACAGTTCAAGAAATGTTCTTAAAAGAAGTAGGAGTTTAAAAATCCAAACCATCCTCATGTGCCTTTAAGAACACTTTCAAGAAGAAAGGCTTTAAGTTAGGCATGCAAATGATTCATTGGGTCTTTTTCATGAAAATTGGAAAGAAGAAGAATAGGAAAGAGGTACAATAGTGAGCCCAGAAAATCGATTTAGCTACATATGGAATACAAAGAACAATGCAAGTGAATAACGCAAGACATACCGTAAAATGAGTGGAAGAAAATGTAGCTCGATTCTTGTATTGATGTCACTTCAATCTTCAAGTTACAAGTACTTAATTCCTCTCTCTCACAGGTATTTGTCTGAACTACAAATTACAAAATAAAAATACAACTTTTGTACTATCTAACAAAGAGCCTAAACCTTAAAGTATAAACAAAATTCTAATCCTAGTCTTGGCTCCCTTTTTCAGTACAAAACCCTAGCTTTTATAGGCAAAACCTTAGAGGGAAGGGAGTGAGGAGATAAGGGGAGCAAACGCTCCCCTTATCTCCACCAATAAGCCACGGATCTGCGGCTTGGGCCGCGGATCCGTGGCCTGGATGTGGCCAATTGGCCACATCCAGGTGGAGGATCAGTTGGCGAGGATTTGGCTTCCCTTTTGTCTTACTGGATTTACTGTTGCAACTCCCAGACTTGACGAAATGATCTTTGATTTGTTGGCTTCAACCGCTTGATTCAGGGAGATTCATTTCAATCGGTTTTCAACCTCTCTGATATGCCAAGATTTGCCCTGATTCCTTGATTTTGAATTTATTCTGAATTAAATCAGAATTTGATGGGCTTTTGGGCTTGTTTCTCCTTTCTTTCTTTTAGCAATTGGCCTACATTAAACAAAGAAGAAGAAGACTTATTAATAGGATTTATTAGCTAAAAAGTATGGTAAGGTGACATTGTATATGCAAAATATGTGACTGATCAAGCTCATAAAGAGTGATCCTAACCAGGATGTTGGCCAGTTGAGCTAAGACATCAAAGCGGTAAGGTACTGATGATTCTTCCGCTTTGTTCTTTAGGAAAGCCTTGGTATACCAAAGCTCATTTTTCTTATTCACAGGTTTCTTCGTGGATGGCTTGGTTGGCTCTAAAGTAGGTTTAGGCGGATTTGCTGCCAACTCATCGTATTTCTTCAAATACGACTGACCGAATGAGTTCGGCCACGAGTGGTACATTCAGCTTTGCGATAAGGACGATTGTCTCCTCCTCCAAATCGGTTAGTGAGGGGACATCAGTCTCTGCTTCTCGGCAAGAGGCGTACACCACATTGCAAGGTGCATCTTTTATCTTGCTTTTCGACTTTTTGTTGGTAATAATAGTCCATTGTTGGCTTTCCACAAGATCGGGATGAATCCACATGATCCCTCCCTGAGGAGTAGGAACAGGCATGAGACCTTTCTACTGTTGGTGGTGTGGATCAATGTTGAGTACCCTTAGTTCCCCTTTCGGGATAGGAACTACTACGGCTGGCGTTGGAGGCTGTACCCCGAACTGAAGAAATGATGTCATATTATCTGACACTTTCTTCTGCTCTGGACGGAGCTTGAGCACGTCCGCATCAATCAAAACTTGAAGGATATCTTTAAAGATGTAACAGCTCTTGAGAGGATGCCCCAACATCCTATGATATGAGCAGTAATTGGGATTATCAGTCTTGCCGACCACCTCAGGACGTCTAACTTTGGGAAGCTTCAATCTGTTGCTCTTGTTAAGTAACTTGAACAACGAATCGACATGTTCGTCCTTGAAGGAGTACTGCTTGTTGTCACGCAGTTGATTTGAAGAACTACCCCCTCTGGTCGGCTGAGGTTTAACAGGATACTTTGTCTCTGTCGCCAATGTATCTTTTCTTTTTGATTGAAAAGATACTTTTGGCGCGCACCTTATCGTCTTTTAGGTCTGGGGCTATTCTCTTCTGCTCTAATCTTGGCGATAATCTCTTCTGCCTGTTCGCCTTGTCGGACTAATTATTTTCAGGTACGATTTTCAGTAACTCCTATCTGGGTTAGGAGTGAGGTTTGCAAATTGTGACAACATGTTTCTACCAGGGTGGCCTGGGTCATACCGCTAGGACATCAGTGTGCCATATTCAGAAAATCTTTTTACAAATGCTTTGACTGACTCTCCTTTTTATTGCTTTGTTGCTAGGAGAGTTGGCATGGTAACCTCTGAGTCATCTTCGAAGAAGCGTGTAAGAAAAAGCTTCTTCAAATCACCCTTGTTCTTGATGGAGTCTTCGGGAAGTTTCATGAACCATTCAAAGACGAGTCCTTTCAGAGTGCTCATAAACAAACACGTCAAGATGACATCATTTGCTACTACGTTCTCTGTCTAAGACTTGAAGTAGTAGATATGTTGGTTCGGTGACCTTGGGAGGATACGGGACAAGATCCTATTCTATCAGGTATGGCCGGACCACTCCTGCTTCTTGGAGGACTTTCCAATTGGTGAGGGCTTCCAAACGCTGCTCTAGTTTATTCATTCTTTTAGAATGAGTGCTCCCATTCTCTGAATTGCCTCCCTCTTCAGATGGAGACTTAGATGACTCGGAGTTGGACTGTTCCTTTTTCTCTGTATGTTCAAGAGATGAGCTCTCCCCTTCCTTGCGCTTGCCATTAGACTTCTTAGAAGAAGTTTTGGCCTTCGGCTTCTTCTTATCCTCAAGCAATTGTGCAAGCATCTGCTTGAGGGTATCTATAAATTCTTGTTGGGCGCGAATCATATCGAGTGGCTCTCTCTGGACCTGGCCTTGCTGTTCGAAGCGCCTGGTCATCTCCTCAAGAGTGTTTGCCATATACACAAAGGTTTCCTTCTCTATAGAAGAGTTCGAGGCCTGTGATTCTTGTTGGCCCGAAGGCCATCACTCTAGTTTTGATGATGATCAACTCATGTAGTTATAGTACTAATGATCTTGTGTTTAATTAGTGACAGATTTATGATCAAGATCTTAGTAGGTGCATAGCTTCAACAAAGGATTTAAAGTAAAGTTTTGGAGCTTGCACGGTATTTGGACCAAGTCAAGAAGGCTTCAAGTGAAGACTTCAAGAAGATGAAAACTTGAGTCTAGGTTTGTTTTAGAAGATTTGTTTTTAGATAAAATGTAAAGGATAAAATAGTTGGTGGATTGCTCAAGTATCATATACACACACACTCTGTTTTAGTTTGTTTTTATAAAAGAATTTTCTTTTAGAAAAATACTGGTTTGGTTTTTGGTATTCTAGTTTATATGTTTTAACCAAAATCATATTTAGAGCTTAATGTCAAAAACATAGATATTTCACCATGTTTGTATAGTGGATCATGTCCATACACTCTATGCTTTCAAAGTTGTTTAAATATCTTGTTTTTGTATTTGGAGAAGTTTGGAAAAAATCAAGTTTGGAAAATACTGTTTTTCATTTGAGCCAATTTTTCCATATTACAAAAATAGTCCAAATTATTTGTAACATGCCTTGATTTTGTGCAAGCATGTTTGCTTATCAAAGTATATTGGTAAAACTATTTTTGTAGATTTTCAGTATTTTATGGGATTTTATTTAAACCAAAAAGACCAAGATTTTTATCCCTTAAGATTTCTGTCTGGCTTCAGCCGGTCGACCGGACGGTCGACCGCAGCTTGAAGTCGGTCGACCGGACAGGTCGACCGACGTGCACAGACGTGCACGCCTTTGTGCACTGGAGGGCCGGTCAACCGACCCGAGAGCTTCTGCTCTCTGGAAAACCCCGGTCGACCGACAGAGAATCTGTTCTCTGTTCCAGAGGCTCGGTCGACCGGGCGGTCGACCGACAGCTCTGTCAGAGCCCACGGCTAGTTTTTCTAGCTCTATAAATTGGGGCATTTGGGGGCTGTTTTGACTAAGATTTTTAAGTGAATTTTCACCAGTTTTCCCAACTCTATTAAGAGGTTTTCTCCACTTGTTTTAGAGCAAATATTTCCAATCAAAAGGAGAGTTTTATCAAGAGTGTTTAAAGTGATTTCTTGAGTTTTTCCTCCACCATTCTCATCCTTGTTTTCTCACACAAACACTTGAGCCATCCATTGCTATATCTACCTATAGGGATTTGTTGTGAGAGGATTTAGGTGATCAAGAGTTGTGATCATCAAAGTTCATCTTTGTACTTTGAGGAGGCGGACTTGCGGGTTCGCGGTGTTTCGGGTTCGTGTGTGAACTCAGTGTTTGAGATGCGGCCTCGGCGAGCTTGTGGGCTTGCAGTGTGTACGGACTAGAGAGAGTCCAAGGAGGTCTAGTGGGAACTCGTTGTAGGTGTTGCGGCCCGAGTGATCCGTGGGATCGATTATAGTGGAAATCCTTCGTGTGTCGAAGGCGGGGATGTAGAGCAAGGGTGCTCGAACCTCGAAACAAATCCTTGTGTTTGCGATTGCTCACTCTCTCTCTCTCTCTCTCTCTCTCTGTCTCTTGTTTATATCTGCATGCTATTACTTGTTTTATCTTTGCATGCTTGATATATTGTATGCTTAATTGATATATGCTTGGGGATTGTTTGCTAACACTTGTATTTAACCAAGAGAGCCAACACGGCACCTCAACCCTTATCTAGGAGAATCTAGAGGAGTTAGTCCAGAGCCCTTCACGGGAAATTCGGCTACACTCTTGTGTTATACGTGGTGTTTAGTTTAAATAGTTTGTTTAGGTCATTATAGTTTTTAATTCGCATTATTTGGCATTTAGTGACCATTAGATTAGCCTTCACCTATTCACCCCCTCTAGGTGATTCTACAATTGGTATCAGAGCCAAGTGCTCTGAATTTGGGTCTTACAACCTAGAGTTAAAGATCCTATTTTTAGGCTAATCACTATTTTGTACACACCATGGACTTCATGTCACCACCCACTTTTGACATTCTTAACATCCAAATTTGGAAGGTTAAGATGTCTTTGTTCCTCAAAGGCCTAGGCATTCATGTTTACCTTGCCATCACTAATGATTATTGTTTAAATGGCAAGAATCTTGAGGCTAATGCAAAAGCCCTACATGCTTTGAAGAATAGCCTAGATGATGTTTATTTATCTAGGTTTCTAATGTTGATTCGGCTTTTGTAGCTTGGAACATCATCACCTCTCTTGGCGAAAAGGATCTATATTATGCCGAGAGCGATTCGGATGTTGGAAGTGACGTCTCCAACAAGTGCTATATGGTCCAAGGGGATAACCCCTTTGAGGTAACTACCGAATCCGAGGTAGAAGATGATAACATGTCATATGATGAGCTTACTTCATTTTGTCAACAATTACTTGAAAAATATGACATGCTTAAGAAAGATAATAAAAATTTGAAAAAGAATTTTGATTGCATGCTAAAAGAAAATGATTCATTTAGAACTAAGGTTGCATGCATGGAAAAATAAAATAAATTTTTGAAAAATGAGAATGTTTCCTTGCTTTCAAAATTGGATGATCTTTGTGAAGGAAACACAAATTTGAAAAATAAATTGTTTTGGTGGAAAAACAAAAAGAAGTTGTTTTTCAGGAAAACTCTTGTTTAAAAGAAAAATTTGTGAAAAAGAAAGTTTTTCTAAAAAGAAAAAGAAAAATGATTCTCAATCTCACCATGCTTTACATGCCACCATTGATAATAGTGAGATTAATGTTTTGAAAAATAGGATTAGTTGCTTGAGCTCCACTTTGAGCAAATGTGCATTTAACCATAAAAGATTGGAAACCTTCTTTTCAAAGAAACAAGTTCCATATGTACATGCACATCATCATGCATATGCTTATGTTGCACGTCATGCTCATACTCATACACATATGCATCCTAAGGTGTACAAATGTACACATTGTGGCCGCAAAGGCCATTTAGCAAAGTTTTGTTTTGATAAGTTACATTATTTAATTTTGCTAACAAAAATGTTTGGATTCCTTACAAAGCTAACCCCCAAGGACCTAAAAGAAAATGGGTACCAAAACTTCCACCTTGTGTTTTTGATGTAGGTGAGGGCTCTCACACGACGTGAGAGGAATGGTGCCTTGATGGTGGATGCACTTGGACTTGATGGACACATATATGGATGCATCGCTATCAAGGAGTTTTGGTGGGACGACCACAATGTTTTGGAGACTTAGAGCATAGTTCTTTGGTTTGGTAACTATCTCTAAACTCCTAATTTAGTGTACATGCTTTGTTCATTTATCATATTTTTAGCATGTTCATGTTTTAATTGTTTTTATGCTTCATGTGGTAAATACTAGTTTAAATGTAATTTTTATTAAAACTTGGATTTATACATGTACAAGTAGTGAGCAACAAATTGATTCATATTTGTTTGCACTTCATTGTTCATTTGAACTCACTATATGCACATGTATAGCCTAGTTTTGATGATTCTCTCATTTACACTTGTTTTGCCTATTTTCATGTCTTACTTCATGTATATGTAATTTTATTCAAATCTAATAAATATACATGTATACCCGTGAGTCTCTTGCCTTCATGCAAATACCTTTAATAGACTTTTTTATGTTTGGGATATGTATGTGTATTGTTAGATTTAGATAAATCATACATATACCTAGAAGTTTGTTTTGTTTTAATGAAAAATGAATTTTTATGTTTTGTTTGATAAAAATAAAAGATTCATGTTCTTTTGAGCCTAAATGAATATTATCATGAAATGCTATTTACATGACTATTGAACACTCACACTTCATTTGTTTGTCATGACATTGTTTCATGAACACTTTTATGAGCCTTATCATTTTTGAGTGTCAACTCTTGTGTATTTGGTATGATTCATGAAATACATATGATTTGGTTTCATGTTTTTGAAGGATCTTTAACTAGTTTTTCAAAAATTAATTTAACTAGTTATTTATTCTTCAATATTTTATGAGTTATACACATGATCCTATTATTGTTTCAATTGGTATCATTGAATCATTTCAATTGGTATCAATTTGATTCTATTTTTGTATATACTCATATTTTGTTTTCCTATATATGTATGTATCAATTTCAATTTGGTATACTTATTTTTCATACATATATAGGATTTATTTTTGTGCTTGAGTTAAAATTGATCTTTACATGTTTAAAGCACAAAGTTGTTTATGATAAGAAAATAAAAATTTTAAGAAAAATTGAAAATATTTTTGATTTGTATTGCCTATATGCAAGGAGAGCTTAACATCTCTTCTACATATAGATTCATGTTGAGTGTATTGTATATTGAGGAGCTTGACAACTCTTCTTTATATGATACACGTGTGTAGGGGGAGCTTCACATCTCCTCTTATGCATTACATAATATGTGTTATGTGAATTGGGGCTTGTCATCCCTTCTTCATGTAATTCATATGTGTAGGGAAGTTAACTTAGCGTCTTCCTCTTCATGAATGTATATCGCATATAACTATTTATTGATTTGAGTTTACCCCTTCATTGGTTCTTTGTTTCGGACAAAAAAGGGGGAGAGAAAAATTTATTTGATTTTTTTTACTTTAACCCCATTGTTGATGATTGACAAAAAGGGGGAGAAGTATTTGAGATATATGCATGTTTTTTCCTTGCTTAAGGGGGAGAAGTATTTGTTTCCTTACTTAAGGGGGATTAGTATTTGTGTTATGCATATATGTTTTGTTTTGCAAATAGGAGAAAAAGATTTTGTGATTTTTTTTTATGCTTGATTAGCATGTTTACTCCTTCATTTGCATACATATTTATGAGCATACATTGCATATTTATTTATTTATTTGTTATGCATGAGTTAAGGGGGAGCTTCTTTGAAGCTTTACTTTAATCCATGCATATATAACTTCATGAGTTTTGTCATCATCAAAAAGGGGGAGATTGTTGGCCGAAGGCCCATCACTCTAGTTTTGATGATGATCAACTCATGTAGTTATAATACTAATGATCTTGTGTTTAATTAGTGACAGATTTATGATCAAGATCTTAGTAGGTGCATAGCTTCAACAAGGAATTTAAACTAAAGTTTTGGAGCTTGCACGGTGTTTGGACCAAGTCAAGAAGGCTTCAAGTGAAAACTTCAAGAAGATGAAGACTTGAGTCTAGGTTTGTTTTAGAAGATTTTGTTTTAGATAAAATGTAAAGATAGAATAGTTGGTGGATTGCTCAAATATCATATACACACACACTCTTGTTTTAGTTTGTTTTTATAAAAGAATTTTCTTTTAGAAAAATACTGGTTTGGTTTTTGGTATTCTAGTTTATATGTTATAACCAAAACCATATTTAGAGCTTAATGTCAAAAACATAGATATTTCACCATGTTTGTGTAGTGGATCATATCCATACACTCTATGCTTTCAAAGTTGTTTAAATATCTTGTTTTTGTATTTGGAGAAGTTTGGAAAAATCAAGTTTTGGAAATTACTATTTTTCATTTGAGCCAATTTTTCCATATTACAAAAATAGTCCAAATTATTTGTAATATGCCTTGATTTTGTGCAAGCATGTTTGTTTATCAAAATATATTGGTAAAACTATTTTTGTAGATTTTTTAGTATTTTATGGGATTTTATTTAAACTAAAAAGACCAAGATTTTTATCCCTTAAGATTTCTGTCTGGCTTCAGCCGGTCGACCGGACGGTCGACTGCAACTTTAAGTCGGTCGACGGACAGGTCGACCGACGTGCACAGACGTGCACGCCTTTGTGCACTGGAGGGCCGGTCGACCGACCCGGTCGACCGCCAGAGAGCTCTGCTCTCCGGAAAACCCCGGTCGACCGAGCGGTCGACCGACAGAGAATCTGTTCTCTATTCCAGAGGCCGGTCGACCGGGCCGGTCGACCGCTGCCCCAACTGTCAGAAAAATGACCGTTGGCGGTCGATCGGCGGTCGACCGACAGCTCTGTCAGACCCCAACAGCTATTTTTTCTAGCTCTATAAATTGGGGCATTGGGGGCTGTTTTGACTAAGATTTTTAAGTGGATTTTTCACCAGTTTTCCCAATTATTTTAAGAGGTTTTCTCCACTTGTTTTAGAGCAAATATTTCCAATCAAAAGGAGAGTTTTTATTAAGAGTGTTTAAAGTGATTTCTTGAGTTTTCCTTCCCCAATCTCATCCTTGTTTTCTCACACAAACACTTGAGCCATCCATTGCTATATCTACCTATAGGGATTTGTTGTGAGAGGATTTTAGGTGATCAAGAGTTGTGATCAACAAAGTTCATCTTTGTACTTTGAGGAGGCGGACTTGCGGGTTCGCGGTGTTCGGGTTCGTGTGTGAACTTAGTGTTTGAGGTGCGGCCTCGGCGAGCTTGTGGGCTTGCGGTGTGTACGGACTAGAGAGAGTCCAAGGAGTTCTAGTGGGAACTCGTTGTAGGTGTTGCGGCACCGAGTGATCCGTGGGATCGATTATAGTGGAAATCCTTCGTGTGTCGAAGGTGGGGATGTAGAGCAAGGGTGCTCGAACCTCGAAACAAATCCCTTGTGTTTGCGATTGCTCACTCTCTCTCTCTCTTTGTCTCTTGTTTATATCTTGCATGCTATTACTTGTCTTATCTTTACATGCTTGATATATTATGTGCTTAATTGATATATGCTTGGGGATTGTTTGCTAACACTTGTATTTAACAAAGAGAGCCAACGCGGCACCTCAACCCTTATCTAGGGGAATCTAGAGGAGTTAGTTCAGAGCCCTTCACGGGGAATTCGGCTACACTCTTGTGTTATACGTGGTGTTTAGTTTAAATAGTTTGTTTAGGTCATTATAGTTTTAATTCCGCATTATTTGGCATTTAGTGACCATTAGATTAGCCATCACCTATTCACCCCCCTCTAGGTGATTCTACAATTCTGCGATGGCAGAGTGTGATTCACTTACTTCAATGCCCCGGGCTAGGGCACTGTAGTCAACTGGGGCTACTATGCCAGTTCGAGTGCAGGTATAGCGGTACACTCCTTCCGGTTCATCATCAGACTCATCAAAGCTTACTGCCAGCTGTTTTCCCTACTCTGCTTGGCGTAGTGCTTAAACCTACCATGTTTTGATTGAGATAGAACCTGCACATAAAATATAGTATTTCAGATTTTAAGATTAAAGGGTGCAAGTTACTCAATTCTACCGCAATAGCAAGTGGCTATGCAGGTCGTGATCCACAAGGAGGGACTAGCGATGGAAGTTTTTTAGTAAGTTTTTTTTTAAGATACAAAGTATGGTTAAAGTTCTTCTTTTGTTCTTTAAAAGAAAAAGGAAAAATTGTTAAAGTTGAATTAGGAAGAAGATGGTAGATTAAGAAGATGGAAATATGAAAAATAGATTATATACAAAGAAATGGAAAAGAGTGATAAAGATGGTTGGAGCTTGTGATATTGAAACTAAAGAATAAAAGAAAAGACAACCTAAAAATTACTTACCTCTTCAGTGCTCATATACATTGGATCCGTTGCGACGACTTACCTTGTCTTTGAAAGCAATGGCGTATAGGATCTTCCCATTCTCGATCTACACTACGAATAAAAGGGCAAACTATACTAGCAAGAGAAGGGTTGTTCATCACCATAGGCCATCAAGGGCACTTGCAACGGCTAAGCAGTCTCGAAGCTATCAGATTCTCTTGGATTGCAACACATCAGAGGAGAGTAAAAGAAAACAAAGGTAAAGAAAGAAAAAGAAACTTTGATTCGATTCAAATAACAATGAAAGAAGAAATCACTTATACTGGTGTCACCTGCAGTACAAGCTTGCTCTCATTCCTCCATGAAAGTCGTCTCTCCTCTCAGTTACAAAAGTAAAAATTATATAAAAAGAAAACTAAAAACCTAAGTTACAAACTACAAATTATCCTAAGTTCTATTCTCTACTTGGTCGTCCCTTTTGCCTTTGAGTGCAGGTAATTATAGGAGAAATGCAGAGGGTAGAGGAGTATGAAGATAAGTAAAGCTGGCAATTTCTGAACTCCCCTCATCTCCAAACTTGATTTGATGTGGATATTCAGTTCTAATCTGCAGTTTAGTGGCGTATTAATTGCTAAATATCACTTATCAAATGACAGAATTAGAAATAATGATCAAACTAAGAGTTGTATCCCTTTAAGTCCTCTTTCTGGATCATCTTGAATTATCAGATTGAGTTCTGGTAGCGAGAGTTATGATTAGAATACTAAAATGTATCCAGCCAGAATCTGAGCCTGAATTGCTTCATCTCATCCATTGATCTTCTTTCATCCATTTATCCCTTTAGATTTGGACTCTGCATTTGACGTTATCCTCGGTTGATCTTTAGCTTTAACCACCTAATTCACCAAAACTGAATTTAACCAACTGGATTTGGGGTCATCCTCCTCTAACCAAATAAATCTAGTTAAATCTGAATTTAACTGATATTTATTTGATTTTATCCTCTTTCTCTCCATGATTATCTTCTGTAAAATAGACATTTAAGACAAGAAATTAGCAGATTTATTATATGATAAATGTGGAATGTAATAAAGAATAATGCAATAAATGTGTGCAATCACACCCCCACACCTATCTTTTGCTCGTACTCGAGCAAAGCAACAAAACTAAACCAAAGATTATTAGACTACTTTCGCAGGTCACGCGATTGCACTGAGCATGTGCAATAAACCGTTAAACCTCTAGGTTTCCCCTAGAGGATGAGTTTTGTCTCGTGAGGGTTTTCAGTAGATTACATCCACAAAATCCATAAAAAAAAGAAACAAAGAGTTAGTATTTTCGAAAAGCATTTGAAAGAGAAAAATATTTGAAATATAATTGTAAGATTTAAGTAATCTATAAGTTATAGGAAAACTAAATTTTTCATTCCTAAACTTAGTCTCTATTCAAAAATTTGTTAACAATCAAAGTAAGGAGTCAAACTGTATTTCTCATCTAGTTTATTACTTTACCCTAAGTCATATGCACCTTGTGGCCGTAAAAATTTGACTAAGGGTTCATTAACTCATACTCTTAAGCCTTATTTATTTATATATATATATTTTTTGTGGTATTATTCCTTAGTTCTATTAGGCTTTCTAATCTGCCCATGTAACGAGCCTTTAATCGATGACTCCCAAACCAAACGGTCTTAGAGCACCGGGTGAGAAAACACCCCAAGGACTTAAGAACTCGAGCAAATAAGGCCTCAAAACTAAGGATTTTATTATATGAACCGCTTTTAGGTGTGAGTACTTATGCTTTATTAGGCACAAATACCCAGCTTAATTAGAGGATTTTTTTATATATATATTTTTCTCAAACTTATCTAATCATCTTTCGCATAAATAGTAAGGCTTGCTTAGGCCAAAGCACCTAGCTAATCAATAATTAGATTTGTTCATCTTTCATAGATATATTTTTTCTTTTTTTCTTTTTATAAGGCATAAGAATCTTCATTTTTTGAACCCTAAGTTTGTAAGTGTATGAAGTATGCATATTTCATTAAGGTAACGATCAAGACTAAATTACTTTGACAAATTATCTTCCTAACTCTAAAAATCAAATAAATAATTTTATTTTGACCAAGTTAAGAAATACTAATTTTGATTTTCCTATTCCTTAAATTGACTTAATTTCTTACAAAAAATATGTCAAAATATTGTTTCTATTTTCAAAAAGTTTTTAAAAGTAAAGAAAATGTTAAATTTTTTTAATAAAAAGAAAAACCTAAGTTATGTTAGAACCCTCCCCCACACCTATCTCATGCATTGTCCTCAATGTATGAATTAATGCATAGATGCATGAAAAAGAAGACAAGGAAGGAAAATACTACCTTAAGGTGGTAGTTCCGGTGGTGGTCTGATTGGTCCACGAAATGCGGCCCAATTGACTTGCATGGAGTTCGGAGGAACCCACCAGAAATCTCTCTGATATAACCCACTAAAATGATGTATACATGAAGGATTTTTATTAAAAATTTGACCCCATCTAATTCCAAATTCCATAATTGATTTCGGAGTCAATTTTGTCAACCGCCTTGTCCCAAAATGGAGTGTGAAAAGCAAGAATGATTAACTTGGACTTAAGAAGTACGGGAACTGATACCAACTCAGAAAAGTGACTTAAGTCAAGTAAAGGTTCAGGAGTCGAGATTGGTTCAGGAAGTGGGTCCAAATCAAGAAGTTGAAACTCAAGTCCACATTCATTTTCCCACAATGGAATGTGACTTAATATTGGTGATTCAAGTTCAAGAGTGACAGTGTGGGAATCAAAACTGACTCTAAAATATTACTCAAGTCGGGTAACAAAACAGGAGTCAATATGATTCGGGAATTTGAACTGGATCACAGATTTGAGAATCTAGGTCACATTTCTCATTGAATCAATTTCATAAAAATGAGAACTTGCCAATTTATCAATGGGACTTTCAAAATTATAAAATTGGCCAAGTTCAATATGATGATCATTAAAGATGGGCGATTCAATTTCATTATGAATGGCACAGGATCCAATGTTGACTCGGGAAAAAGATTGAAATCAGGTGAAGACACCGGAGTCATAATTGAATCAGGAAGTAGAATTGAATCACTAAGTTGAGGTTCAGGATCATATTCATTCTCAAGTTCTATTTCAGGAAAAGAATAACTTGCCAAACTGTCAATATCATTTTTAAAATTTGGAGTTTGGGCAAGTTCAAATGATTGTGCAGAAATGGAACTTTATTTTCCAAAACAATATGACTCTTCAGCTCTAACAGAATGGTTAACGACATCAGAACTGGTCAAACGGTGAGAATGTAGAGTTTGGACCATCATATCTATGTGAAAAACACCTAGAGGGGGGGTGAATAGGTGTGATTGCTAATCTTAAAAATTTTAACTCTCTAAATGCGGAACCTAAAACAAGTGAGGCTCAACTTAGTACAATTCAACAAGTGTAGCCGAATTCCTCTTGCGAGGCTCTAGACTAAACTCCTCTTGATTCCCCTGATATGGGTTGAGGCGCTATGTGAAGCTCTTGTTGGATGAGTACGGGATTGGCACACACAAGTATGAAATGAATGATATGAAGAATGATGCAAACACAATAATAAATGGCAAGAATTACAAGCAAGTAAATAGTAGCACAAGAGAATTAAACAATATCACAAGTATGCAATAGAAAGCAATAAGGAGCTATTGAAAAGTAAAGCAAGAATTAGACGCAAAGGCAATCGCAAACAAAGTGATTTGTTTCGAGGTTCGAGCCACCGCTCTACTCCCCGCCTTCACCTCCGTGAAGGGTTTCCACTATCCACCGAGGACGCCTTTACAATTTGGTCTACCGAAGACCGAGCACCGAGCTCCACCGAGTACAAAGGACCTCTACCGAAGAGGTTGCTCCACAAGGAAAGGAATACAAGAACAAAGTGATCACAACAAGATCACTACACTATTTCTCAAACTCTTTTACAAACACTCTCACTTCAATTACAACTTCACTTAGAATGAGTATAGGATTTTTGGCTCTATGAAGTGTGGTGAGAAAAACTTCAGTTGTAGAGTGATATTAGTAATCAAACACAACTGAAAAACAGGCTAAAAAAGAATGGAATGAAAGCTTTAAACTCTTTTCTTTTCTCTTTTGAAAACAATACAAACTTGAGGATTTTTCTTAGTGATGTGCAAGAGAGACTTCTCCTCTATTTATAGGGTTAAAAATAGGTTAAAAACAATTTCTTTTGGTCTTATTTTCTCTGAAAAAGCTCCCCAACAACTCTCCAAAAATCTGTTAAAGCTGAAAACAAAAACAGTTTTTCAGAATAGCCCAAAGAGGAAAGAGCCGTTAGGCTATAGCAGGCTTGGCGGTCGACCGGTCCGGTCGACCGCAAGGCCAGCTTGCAAAGAGCCGTTGGCTCTCGGTCGACCGGTCCGGTCGACCGACCCAAAAGAGGAAACACAGTTTCCTTCTTCCGGTCGACCGGTCCGGTCGACCGAAACAAACTGTGAGCAATTTACTCTCCGTCGGTCGACTGGTCCGGTCGACCGACAGACATGCACAAACAGTGCATGTCCAGACACATCGTCGGTCGACCGGGCCGGTCGGCCGGAGTTGCCTGAAACTGAAAAATTGGGCTGGTTTTTGAGTTAGAAAAATTTTGAGAAATATTTTAAAAATACATATAGCTAAGTATTATGCAGAAAATAGTTTATACACATGTTTTATACAAGATTTTCAAGATATAAAACTTTTGGTACATGTATATATAGACTAAGGCATAAAACTTAGAAATAATTTTTTTTTAAAATATAGGAAATATATGAAACAAATGTGTGTGCAAATCCTAGAGCCAAATTTCATATACTCAAACTTTAACATTCTATTTCTTACAAAGTTTCTAAGGACATCAAGATCTTCAATAGGCTTCTTCATATAATCTTCAACACTTGTTCCTTGAGCCCAATTGGAGTTGACTTGAGTCCAAAATTCTTGTATTTGTGAGAGAAGACTTCTAGAATGAATAGAGATCTGAAACACACTTAAACAACAAATGTTATTAGTACAAATAACTAATATGTTTTGTAATCATCAAAATACACTAATCATGGGTGATTGTAACCTTGGGCCAACAATCTCCCCCTTTTTGATGATGACAAAACATATAGGTTATTTAAATAAACATGGAAGAAGAGTTTGAAAAAAAACTCCCCCTCAAATAATGCTATGTATAAAAATTTGACTATGGAAGCACAATACATAAAGCATTCAAGGCAAAATAGTTTTGTCAAAAACTTAAATAAACAAACTTAACAAACTCAAACAAGTTCAAAATATCAAACTCTTAAACTTATTCAAAATATCAAACTAAATATCAAACTAAACTAAACTTATTCTCCCCCTTTTTGTCATACATCAAAAAGGGTTAAAATACCAATTGAAAAAAAAATTATTTTTAAGAATCCATAATGCAAACATTCAACTCACCACAAATAAATGAAAATCTAGCATAGTCTAATGGTTTAGTAAAAATATCGGCAAGTTGAAAAATCGGTAGAAACATAATCAATCTCAATATCACCTTTCTCATAATGATCTCTAAGAAAGTGATACCTAATGTCAATGTGTTTGGTTTTACTATGTTGATTTGCATTCTTTGTCATGTGAATAGTACTAGTATTATCACAAAATATTTTAACATGATCAAAGTGTAAATCATAGTCAAGGAGAGTATGTTTCATCCAAAGAACTTATGCACAACAAGCTCCGGCTGCAACATACTCCGCCTCGGCGGTTGATAGGGCTACCGAATTTTGCTTTTGGAAGACCAAGATACAAGACAATTACCTAAGAATTGACATGTTCCACTTGTGCTCTTCCTATCTACCCTACAACCCGCATAGTCGGCATCCGAAAAACTCTTCATTTCAAATAATCCGGTTTTAGGATACCATAAACCCATTTCAATAGTGCCCTTAAGGTATCTAATTATGCGTTTAACCGCAATTATGTGAGATTCTTTAGGACAAGATTGAAAACGTGCACAAAGACAAACGGAAAACATAATATCCGGCCTACTAGCCGTCAAATAAAGCAAGCTACCAATCATGCTACGATATAATTTAATGTCTACACTTTTACCTTGTTCATCCTTGTCAAGCTTTGTAGTTGTTGCCATGAGAGTTTTGCTTACTTTCGATCCTTCAAGCCCAAACCTTTTGATTAGTTCCTTTGTGTACTTGGCTTGATTGATGAAGATCCCATCCTTCTTTTGCTGATTTGGAGTCCAAGGAAATAGTTGAGCTCCCCCATCATAGACATTTCGAATTCATCCTTCATGCATGACTCAAAAGCTTTGCAAAGAGATTCATTAGTAGAACCAAAAATAATATCATCTACATAAATTTGCACAATAAGAATATCTTTTTCTACATGTTTTGTAAACAAAGTTGTGTCAATTTTACCTTTCTTAAAACCATTTGAAATCAAAAATGAAGAAAGTCTTTCATACCAAGCCCTAGGGGCTTGTTTAAACCATAAAGAGCTTTATCTAATTAAAAAACAAAATCCGGATGTGTAGGATCAACAAACCCGGGGGGTTGTTCAACATACACCTCCTCTTCAATAAATCCATTTAGAAAAGCACTTTTAACATCCATTTGAAATAATTTGAAATCTTTATATGAGGCAAATGCTAGTGTCATCCGTATGGCTTCAAGCCGTGCTACGGGTGCAAAGGTTTCCTCAAAATCGATCCCTTCGATTTGAGTGTAACCTTGGGCAACTAACCTAGCCTTGTTTCTAACTACATTACCCGATTCATCCAACTTGTTCTTAAAGATCCACTTAGTACCAATTGTTGGTCTATCGTGGGGCCTAGGAACAAGGTGCCAAACTTGGTTGCGCTCAAATTGATTGAGCTCCTCTTGCATGGCTAGCAACCAATATGAATCGGCCTCGGCTTCGAGGACATTTTGGGTTCAATATGAGAAATGAATGCATAGTTACCACAATAGTCATGAAGTCTAGAGCGAGTAGTTACCCTTTTGATACTTCACCTATGACGAGGTCCTTGGGATGATGTGGATTGTATCTCCAATCCTTTGGTAGTGGTTGAGTAGGCTCCACCTCATGTGTTTGATTTTCATTTCCTTGTGCCTCTTCCACCTTAGCTTCGCTTCCTTCATCATCCTTTGGTTGTCTCCCATAGTAGAAGCATCCTCCAAGGTCACTTTCTCCAAACCTTCATCCAATGCATCTATTTCTACAACATTCTTAACAAACTTGTTAGATTCCTCAAACTTAACATGAATAGACTCTTCAATAGTCAATGATGATCTAATGAAAACTCTATAAGCCTTACTAGTGTTTGAGTAACCTACAAAAATAGCCTCATAAGATCTAGCATCAAACTTTCCTAAATTATCTTTTGTGTTTTAAAACAAAGCATTTGCAACCAAAAACTTTAAAATAGGAAACATTAGGTTTTCTAGAAAAATACATTTCAAAAGAAGTTTTAGTAGTATTTTTACACAAGAAAACACGATTTGATATATAGCATGATGTATTTACGGCCTCGGCCCACAAATAATGTGGTAGACCATATTCACTTAGCATTGTCCTAGTCATCTCTTGTAATGTTCTATTTTTCCGTTCAACTACTCCATTTTGTTGTGGAGTTCTAGGACAAGAAAGTTCATGCTTTATTCCATGTTCATCACAAAAAGTGGTAAAGGGTGGTGGTTAATGAATTCACCTCCTCTATCACTTCTTATTCTCAAAATCGAAACATCTTTTTCTTTTGCAACTCTTTTCTTAAAAGTTTGGAAATATGAAAATGCTTGGCTTTTATGTTCAAGAAAGAAAACAAGTAAATCTTGAAAAGTCATCAACCAAAACATAAGCAAATCTATTCCCACTTAGACTTTTGGTTTGTGTAGGGCCAAAAAGATCCATATGGATTAACTCAAAGGACGTGATGTCATGATATCCTTAATTGACTTGAAAGAAGACTTAGTTTGTTTCCCAAATTGACATGCGTCACAAACTCGGTCCTTTTCAAAATTCAAGTAAGGAATACCTTTCACCATTTCCTTTGTGTTTAACCTAGAAATGTGATCAAAAAAAATATGCTCTAATCTCCTATGCCACAACCAAGAGTCATCATCGAGGGCTTTCAAACAAGTAATATTACAAGACATATTTAACATATCAATCATATAAACATTACTTTCACGAAAACCGGAAAATACACAAACATTAAAAGTTCTATCAATTACTTTACAAGAAACATTATCAAAATAATATCAAAACCTTTATCACAAAGTTGACTAACACTCAAGAGATTATGCTTGAGGCCATCAACTAAAACTACATTTTCAATTAAAGGAGAGGTGCCAAGTTTTACATTACCAATACCGATGATTTTACCCTTGGCGTCATCTCCGAAGGTGACGGTGCCACCTTCATGATATCTTGATAGGGTTTCAAAGTTGTTGATGTCCCAAGTCATGTGCCTTGAGCAACCGCTATCAAGATACCACAATCCTCTACGTCGTTGGGATTTGGAAAGTACCTACATCATTTAACATAATTGTTGATTTTGGTACCCAAACTTTCTTGGGTCCTTTAAAGTTAGTGCCTCGAACCCAAACATTATGACGTGAAATGTTTAATCTATCATAGCAAAAATTGGCTAAGTGCCCTTTCCCTCCACAATGTGAACATGAGAACACTCTACCATACATGAATGCATGATGTGTATGTGTAGTGTGAGCATGTTTTGGGGTTTTGCCATGTTGTTTAGGTTGTGTAGCATGAACATGAACATGAGCATGAGCATTTTTCTTTGGGGCTTGTTTCTTAGGAAACATAGCCTCAATTTCTTCTTGTTAAACTCACAATCTTTCAAAACAACACTTAATGAGTCTAATCTTTCCTTAATCATAGAAACTTCATTTGAATCAATTAGTGGGGCCTTACCTTTGCAAGAAATCTTATATTTTTCAAAATCATTTTTGGTAGTGGCCAAAGTGGAAACCAAATCATCTTTTTCTTTTATAAGAGTAAAAACTTGAAGACTTAAAGATTCATTATCCTTTTTCATCTTAAGATACTTTTTCTGAAAAGTCACCTAGAGGGGGGGTGAATAGGTGACAATGCTAATCAAGGGCAAATTAAAAATTTAAAGCTACAACAATCACAAGATGAATGCTAGCAAGTAAGTATGACAATGAATATGATGAGTAAATAATAAGAGCAAGCAAAATAGAGTAAGAATTGCAAGAATGTAAACCAATAGCAAACACAAGGATATGTTATCGAGGTTCGAGCACCCAGCTCTACTCCCGCCTTCCCCAGAAGGATTCTATCTACTTCCACTATCACAAAGATCTCAATTACAATGGAGTACCCAACTCCACAATCTCAGTACAAGAAATTTCCTTGGTAGTCAAAAGACCACAAACTCTCTCTTTCAAATATCTCTTCCCTTACAAAGGTCCTTAGAGAATATTGAGTAGGAATGAAGCTCTTTTGTGTGTAAGGAAAAGAAATTGAAATCAGAGAAAAACTTTTGAAAACCCTTCAGAAATTTGAGAGAATTTAGCTCAAAAACCAAGAACTTTGAAAGCCTTAAACTTTTGAATTTTGCAAAGATTGTTGTTGTAACCAATCTCTCCCCAAACACCCCTATTTATAGGAGAGGGCTAGGGTTTAGGGATAAAACATATTTACTGATGTTTAGGAGATAATTAGATCAAAATATATCCTTAAACGAATTTTTAAACACAAAAGACAAAAATAAACAGCTCTAAAAAATCTGCCGTTACTGTTCAACGGCTACATCGGTCGACCGGGCCGGTCGACCGGTAGTATAAAAATTTGACCGTTACAGGCGAGCGGTCGACCGACCCAGTCGACCGATAAAACCTGTGAGCAAAAATAATAGTCCGGTCGACCGCCCCGGTCGACCGACAGACGTGCACACGGATACGTGCATCTGCCAGGACTTCGGTCGACTGGTCCGGTCGACCGGACCAGACTGACACAGACTCGGTCGACCGGATCAGGTCAAAAAGTCAATTTTAAAAAGAAAATAAAGAGGATTTTGATTTTAATAAAAATACTTTTGAACAGGGATTAGTATAAAATACAAATATATATCTGTAGGCAAAAACTTGTATGCAAAATATTTTTGTATAATTTATAAGAAATTATTTGGAATGAGCATGTGCGCAAAAACGTGTGTGATAGAGCTTCAAACCTATCCACTATTCTTTAACAAACTATAAACTGAAAAACAAATTACATGAAGACTTCTTGTGCTATCTTCAAGTCTTTGAGCCATCCAATGCCTTGCTAGTGCCTTCTCTTCTATGATCCTTCCTTGATGTGCAATTTGCCTTCCTTGCTTTGTGGAACTTAGAAGTTCTTGCAATAGCTAAGCGAATGGACTCTAAACATGGTACAAACCTGAAACTTATCTTAACAAACTTGTTAGTACCAAATAGCTCATATTTGGTTTGTCATCATCAAAACACAAAACAATTGGAGAGTGTAACCTCTTGGGCCAATAATCTCCCCCTTTTTGATGATGACAAAACAAATAGGCTATTAACAAAAATATAGGGTAGGAGAAAACTCCCCCTCAAATTATGCTATACTTAAAACACAAGAATATGCTCTAGAACTAATAATTGAAATGATGCACCAATTATTGAAACCAATTAAAACACAAAAATTTCTCTTGATACCAAAAATACCAAAAACAACTAAAACACAAGAACACATAAAAACAAAAACTCATAAAAACAAAACATATAAATTCATATGGAACCAAGACCAAATGAACTTATTTTTGTCCATGTAAATTTATTCTCCCCCTTTTTGTCATACATCAAAAAGGGTTATGAAAAACATGTTTATTCAATAATACAAACATTAAGTTCTCCACAAATAAACGAAAATCTAGCAAAATCAAGAGGTTTAGTGAAAATATCGGCTAGTTGTAAATCCGTGGAAACATAATCAATATCTATATCACCTTTCTCAAAATGATCTCTAAGAAAGTGATATCTAATCTCAATGTGCTTGGTCTTACTATGTTGATTTGCATTTTGGTCATGTGTATAGTACTAGTATTATCACAAAATATTTTTATATGATCAAAGTGCAAATCAAAATCAAGGAGAGTATGTTTCATCCAAAGGACTTGTGCACAACAAGCCCCCGCGGCAACATACTCCGCCTCGGCGGTTGAGAGAGCTACGGAATTTTGTTTCCTAGAGGACCATGAAACAAGACAATTACCAAGAAATTGACATGTCCCACTAGTACTCTTTCTATCTACTCTACAACCCGCATAGTCGGCATCCGAATAACTAGTCATAGAAAAATCTATAGTTTTTGGATACCAAAGACCCATTCCAATTGTGCCCTTAATATAACGAATAATGCGTTTTACCGCAATAAGATGAGACTCTTTAGGACACGATTGAAATCTAGCACAAAGACACACACTAAACATGATATCCGGCCTACTTGCCGTTAAATATAAAAGACTTCCTATCATGCTTCTATATAATTTAATATCAACATTTTTACCTTGTTCGTCCTTATCAAGCTTGGTTGTAGTTACCATTGGAGTGTTGCAAGCCTTTGATCCTTCAAGCCCAAACTTCTTTACTAGCTCCTTTGCATACTTGGCTTGGTTAATGAAGGTTCCGTCTTGCAATTGCTTGATTTGGAGTCCAAGGAAGAAATTGAGCTCACCCATGGAAGACATTTCAAATTCTAGTTGCATTACTTTCTCAAAATCCTTGCATAAAAGCTCATTAGTAGATCCAAAAATTATATCATCAACATAAATTTGCACAATTAAAATATCATTCTCAACATGCTTAGTAAAAAGAGTTGTGTCTACTTTGCCTTTAATAAAATCATTTGAAATGAGAAAACTAGAAAGCCTTTCATACCAAGCTCTTGGAGCTTGTTTCAATCCATACAAAGCTTTATCAAGTTTAAAAACAAAATCGGGATGAACATGATCAATAAAACCGGGAGGTTGAGAAACATAAACTTCTTCATTAATAAAACCATTTAAAAATGCACTTTTTACATCCATTTGAAAAAGTTTAAAATTTTTAAAACATGCAAAAGCTAGTGTCATCCGTATGGCTTCAAGCCGTGCTACGGGTGCAAAGGTCTCCTCAAAGTCAATTCCCTCAACTTGAGTGTAACCTTGGGCCACTAACCTAGCTTTATTCCTAATGACATTTCCGGACTCATCCAACTTATTCCTAAAGATCCACTTAGTACCAATTATTGGTCTATCGTGGGGCTTAGGAACAAGGTGCCAAACTTGGTTGCGCTCAAATTGATTGAGTTCCTCTTGCATGGCAAGCAACCAATATGGGTCCGTCTCGGCTTCGAGAATGCCTTTGGGTTCAAAATGAGAAATAAAAGCAAAGTTACCACATATGTCATGGAGTTTGGAGCGCGTTGTGACTCCTTTAGATGCATCACCCAAGATGAGCTCCTTAGGATGATTTGTAGCGTATCTCCAAGCTTTAGGAAGCGGTTGAGTGCTTTCCTCCTTATCCTCTTGAACTTCACCAATAGGATCTAGCTTTTCTTCTTGAGCGGGTGAGTCCTTCAAGGATAGTCTCTCCATGTCTTCACCTAGTGGTTCAATTCTACAACATTCTCAACAACCACATTAGATTCTTCAAATTTAACATGCATGGATTCTTCAATGGTTGAGAAGATCTAATGAAAACTCTATATGCTTTGCTAGTAGAGGAATATCCAACAAAGATAGCCTCATAAGCCTTAGCATCAAATTTACCCAAATTATCCTTAGTATTTAAAACAAAACACTTGCATCCAAAAACTTTAAAATATGCAACATTAGGTTTTCTAGAATGATACATTTCAAAAGAAGTTTTTGAAGAATTTTTGCATAAATAAATACGATTCGATATATAGCATGCGGTGTTTACGGCCTCGGCCCATAAATATTGAGGGAGGTCATATTCACTTATCATTGTCCTAGCCATCTCTTGAAGTGTTCTATTTTTCCTTTCTACAACTCCATTTTGTTGTGGAGTTCTAGGACAAGACGTTTCATGCTTAATTCCCTTTTCATCACAATAAGTCATGAAGAGTTGGTTAATAAACTCACCACCTCTATCACTTCTTATTCTCAAAATCGAAAACCCTTTTCTTTTTCAACTCTTTTTCGAAAAATCTTAAAATGAGAAAAAGTTTGATCTTTATTTTGCAAAAAGAAAACCCAAGTAAAACGGGAGAAATCATCAACCAAAACAAATGCAAATCTACTTCCATTTAAACTTTTAGTTTTAGTTGGTCCAAAAAGATCCATATGAATTAATTCTACAGGCCTAGTTGACATGATATCCTTGATTGGTTTAAAGGAAGACTTGGTTTGTTTCCCAAGTTGGCACGCACTACAAATGCGGTCTTTCTCAAAATCCAAGCAAGGTATACCCTTCACCAATTCCTTTGAATTAATCCTAGAGATATGGTCAAAAGATGCATGTCCTAATCTTCTATGCCAAAGCCAAGAATTTTCATCAAAAGCATTTAAGCATTTAGTAGAACAATCTAAATTAAGCATGTCAATAATATAAACATTATTATCACGAAAACCGGTAAGAATACAAACATCGGATTTAACATCAAAAATCTTGCATGAGGAATCATCAAAAACAACTTTAAGTCCACGATCACAAAGTTGGCTAATGCTAAGCAAATTATGTTTTAAACCATCTACTAAAACAACATTCTCTATAATAGGAGATGAACCAATTTGAATATTACCGATACCGATGATGGTGCCTTTGGAATCATCCCCGAAGGTGACGGAGCCACCTTCCATGTACCTTGATAGGGTTGTGAAGTTGTTGATGTCCCATGTCATGTGTCTTGAACAATCACTATCAAGGTACCACCGCTCCCTACGTCTTGGAGCCTTGGTGTGTACCTACATCAAACATTTTAGGACTTGATTTTGGTACCCACATTTTCTTGGGTCCATGAGGGTTAGAGCCATTAACCCAAACAAGATTATTTGAACTATGCAATTTATCATAACAAAATTTAGCTAAATGTCCATTTTTGCCACAATATGTGCATCTATACACTCTACCATATCTAAAAGCATAGTGAGTGTGTGATTTGTGAGCATGGGCATTGTGAGCATGAAAAGATTTAGCATGAGAAGTATTATTTGAAGTGTGAGCATGTGGAATTTTAGCATGAGAATCTTTAACATGAGAAGTGTGCTTTTTGGAAAACTTTTCTTCAAGTTTCTTAGTATTAAAGGCACAATCTTTTAAAACTTTTTCAAACTCATTCATTTTGGATTTAAAAGAAGAAATTTCTTTATTATCAACAATAGGGGTTTTACCCTTACAAGAAGTCTTATAAGCGTCAAATTCATTTTGAATAGAAACAAGATTGGAAGAAAGATCATCTTTTTCTTTTGAAACCAAAGCAAGTTGATTTTTAAGAAAAGCAACTTCTTTTTGTAATTTGAAGCATTCCATTTTCTTGTTATCATAAGTTTCGGAAAGTTCTACAAAAGAATGAACTAGAACTTCCTTACTTACATCATCATCTTCATCATCAAAGGATTGAGAGGTTACCTTGGGTGTGTTTGCCATGAAACACATGTTAGCTTGATCCACCTCCTCTTCGGACTCGCTTTCCGAATCCCATGTTGCTTTGTAGGCTTTCTTTTCCTCCGGCTTCTTTGGCTTGAAGGAGGAAGTCATTTTCTTCTTGAACTCCGGACAATCCGCCATGATATGTCCGGGTTTGCGGCAATTGTAGCATATGATCTTCCGCTCCTCTTTACCTTCGAATCTTCTCCGGAAGTTGAACTTGTTCTTTCGGTACAACCTCTTGACATTCCGCACAAGTAGGGTTAGCTCCTCATCTTCTTCTTCGTCTTCATCATCGTCATCATTGGTGGATGAAGTCTTAAAGGCAATGGATTTCTTCTTTGAAGTAGTTGCCTCATCTCTTGCTTTCTTCTCCATCTCATGGGTCTTTAGGTTCCCAATGAGACTAATGATGTCCATCTCGTCCTTGTCGTTCAACTCCTTTAAGGTGGTGGCCTTGATCTCCCAAGATGGTGGAAGAGCCCGTATCACTTTGCGCACCTTTTGATCATTGGAGATGACGTCACCTAATGAAGAAAGACCATTTGTAATTTTAGTGAAACGAGTAATCATACAATCAATGGATTCTTCATCAAGCATTTTGAATGATTCATATTGAGACCTCAAGAGATCTATCTTAGCTCTCTTGACTTGTGAAGTCCCTTCATGTGTGACCAATAAGTGTTGCCATATCTCATAGGCGGATTGGCAATGAATTACCCGTGTAAGGTCATCCTCATTCAAGGCGGTTAAAGGGAGTTTTGGGCTTTTGAGTTAGCCTCATATTCTCTAAAGTTGAAGTCGGTCCAAGTGCTCTCATCTTCATTGGGTGCTACATAGGGTTTGGTCAAAGACTTAGCCACTAAACTACCTAGTGATTGCAAAAAGATAGTCATCCTAACCTTCCAAATAGGGAAGTTGAGTCCATCAAATTTAGGTGGGGTTTTAATGTTGTCGGCCATGTTTACTAGTGTATGAATGTATGAATGGAAATGTTGATTAGCAATATTTTAAGGATCTCTCTATGGATGTTAAGCCAAACCTAGAGTCCAAGCTCTGATACCAATTGAAAAGTCACCTAGAGGGGGGGTGAATAGGTGACAATGCTAATCAAGGGCAAATTAAAAATTTAAAGCTACAACAATCACAAGATGAATGCTAGCAAGTAAGTATGACAATGAATATGATGAGTAAATAATAAGAGCAAGCAAAATAGAGTAAGAATTGCAAGAATGTAAACCAATCGCAAACACAAGGATATGTTATCGAGGTTCGAGCACCCAGCTCTACTCCCCGCCTTCCCCAGAAGGATTCTAGCTACTTCCACTATCACAAAGATCTCAATTACAATGGAGTACCCAACTCCACAATCTCAGTACAAGAAATTTCCTTGGTAGTCAAAAGACCACAAACTCTCTCTTTCAAATATCTCTTCCCTTACAAAGGTCCTTAGAGAATATTGAGTAGGAATGAAGCTCTTTTGTGTGTAAGGAAAAGAAATTGAAATCAGAGAAAAACTTTTGAAAACCCTTCAGAAATTTGAGAGAATTTAGCTCAAAAACCAAGAACTTTGAAAGCCTTAAACTTTTGAATTTTTGCAAAGATTGTTGTTGTAACCAATCTCTCCCCAAACACCCCTATTTATAGGAGAGGGCTAGGGTTTAGGGATAAAACATATTTACTGATGTTTAGGAGATAATTAGATCAAAATATATCCTTAAACGAATTTTTAAACACAAAAGACAAAAATAAATAGCTCTTAAAAAATCTGCCCGTTACTGTTCAACGGCTACATCGGTCGACCGGGCCGGTCGACCGGTAGTATAAAAATTTGACCGTTACAGGCGAGCGGTCGACCGACCCAGTCGACCGATAAAACCTGTGAGCAAAAATAATAGTCCGGTCGACCGCCCCGGTCGACCGACAGACGTGCACACGGATACGTGCATCTGCCAGGACTTCGGTCGACTGGTCCGGTCGACCGGACCAGACTGACACAGACTCGGTCGACCGACCCGGTCGACCGGATCAGGTCAAAAAGTCAATTTAAAAAGAAAATAAAGAGGATTTTGATTTTAATAAAAATACTTTTGAACAGGGATTAGTATAAAATACAAATATATATCTGTAGGCAAAAACTTGTATGCAAAATATTTTTGTATAATTTATAAGAAATTATTTTGGAATGAGCATGTGCGCAAAAACGTGTGTGATAGAGCTTCAAACCTATCCACTATTCTTTAACAAACTATAAACTGAAAAACAAATTACATGAAGACTTCTTGTGCTATCTTCAAGTCTTTGAGCCATCCAATGCCTTGCTAGTGCCTTCTCTTCTATGATCCTTCCTTGATGTGCAATTTGCCTTCCTTGCTTTGTGGAACTTAGAAGTTCTTGCAATAGCTAAGCGAATGGACTCTAAACATGGTACAAACCTGAAACTTATCTTAACAAACTTGTTAGTACCAAATAGCTCATATTTAGTTTGTCATCATCAAAACACAAAACAATTGGAGAGTGTAATCTCTTGGGCCAACATTTTCTTTAAGAAATCATAGTTTTGTGACAACTCAACAAAAGCCTCTTCTAACACATCCATAGAAAGTTCATTATCATGAGAAGGGGAAGAGGTTACCTTACTTGTGCCTTCATTAGCCATGAAGCACATGTTGGCGGTGTCTATTTCTTCCTCGGATTCAGTCTCCGAATCCCAAGTTGCCTTCATAGCCTTCTTCTTGTAAGGCTTCTTTGATGTGGAGGGCTTAGCTTTGTCCGGACACTCCGCAACAATGTGTCCCGGTCTTTGGCAATTGAAGCACACAATCTTCCTTTCTTCTTTGCCTCCTTGCCATCTTCTTCTACCTTGGTATTTCGCCTTGTTGTACATCCTCCGGACATTCTTAACAAGGAGTGAGAGCTCCTCATCATCTTCTTCTTCATCATCTTCATCGGAGTGTGTAGCTTGACTCTTGAAGGCGATAGTCTTCTTTTGGAAGGAGCCATATCCTCCCTTGCTTTCCTTTCCATCTCATGGGTTTGAGGTTCCCAATGAGACCTATAAGCTCCATCTCTTCATTGTCGTTGAGTTCCTTCAAGGTTGTTGCTTTAACTTCCCATGAAGGAGGAAGAGCCCGGATGATCTTCCTTACTCTTTGATCATTGTTGATATCTTCACCTAAAGAAGAGAGTCCATTAGTAATCTTGGTAAATCTTGTAACCATATCATCTATGGTTTCATTTTCTTGCATGCTAAATGTTTCATATTGGGACTGAAGAAGGTCAATCTTAGCCTTCTTTACTTGTGAGGTCCCCTCATGTGTGACTATCAAATGTGACCAAATCTCATATGCGGATTTGCAATGAATAACCCTAGAAATGTCATCATCATTAAGGGCTTGTAGAAGTGCATAGTGAGCTTTGGCATTGGCATCGAATTCCTTAGTCTCTATTTCGGACCAAGTGGATTCGTCACCGGGGGGTACACTAAAGGACTTAGTCACGGCTTTTGCAACTCGGCTACCTAGAGATTGCAAAAACACGGTCATCTTAACTTTTCATATGGGAAAGTTAAGTCCATCAAACTTAGGAGGGGTCTTAATTCCATCGGCCATTTTTACTATATGAATATGAATGAAATGATTAGCAAATTAGGATCTTCTCTAAGGTTGTTAAACCAAATCCTAGAGTCCAAGCTCTGATACCAATTGAAAAACACCTAGAGGGGGGGTGAATAGGTGTGATTGCCAATCTTAAAAATTTTAACTCTCTAAATGCGGAACCTAAAACAAGTGAGGCTCAACTTAGTACAATTCAACAAGTGTAGCCGAATTCCTCTTGCGAGGCTCTGGACTAAACTCCTCTTGATTCCCTTGATATGGGTTGAGGCGCTATGTGAAGCTCTTGTTGGATGAGTACGGGATTGGCACACACAAGTATGAAATGAATGATATGAAGAATGATGCAAACACAATAATAAATGGCAAGAATTACAAGCAAGTAAATAGTAGCACAAGAGAATTAAACAATATCACAAGTATGCAATAGAAAGCAATAAGGAGCTATTGAAAAGTAAAGCAAGAATTAGACGCAAAGGCAATCGCAAACAAAGTGATTTGTTTCGAGGTTCGAGCCACCGCTCTACTCCCCGCCTTCACCTCCGTGAAGGGTTTCCACTATCCACCGAGGACGCCTTTACAATTTGGTCTACCGAAGACCGAGCACCGAGCTCCACCGAGTACAAAGGACCTCTACCGAAGAGGTTGCTCCACAAGGAAAGGAATACAAGAACAAAGTGATCACAACAAGATCACTACACTATTTCTCAAACTCTTTTACAAACACTCTCACTTCAATTACAACTTCACTATAGAATGAGTATAGGATTTTTGGCTCTATGAAGTGTGGTGAGAAAAACTTCAGTTGTAGAGTGATATTAGTAATCAAACACAACTGAAAAACTGGCTAAAAAAGAATTGGAATGAAAGCTTTAAACTCTTTTCTTTTCTCTTTTGAAAACAATACAAACTTGAGGATTTTTCTTAGTGATGTGCAAGAGAGACTTCTCCTCTATTTATAGGGTTAAAAATAGGTTAAAAACAATTTCTTTTGGTCTTATTTTCTCTGAAAAAGCTCCCCAACAAACTCCAAAAATCTGTTAAAGCTGAAAACAAAAACAGTTTTTCAGAATAGCCCAAAGAGGAAAGAGCCGTTAGGCTATAGCAGGCTTGGCGGTCGACCGGTCCGGTCGACCGCAAGGCCAGCTTGCAAAGAGCCGTTGGCTCTCGGTCGACCGGTCCGGTCGACCGACCCAAAAGAGGAAACACAGTTTCCTTCTTCCGGTCGACCGGTCCGGTCGACCGAAACAAACTGTGAGCAATTTGCTCTCCGTCGGTCGACTGGTCCGGTCGACCGACAGACATGCACAAACAGTGCATGTCCAGACACATCGCCGGTCGACCGGGCCGGTCGGCCGGAGTTGCCTGAAACTGAAAAATTGGGCTGGTTTTTGAGTTAGAAAAATTTTGAGAAATATTTTAAAAATACATATAGCTAAGTATTATGCAGAAAATAGTTTATACACATGTTTTATACAAGATTTTCAAGATATAAAACTTTTGGTACATGTATATATAAACTAAGGCATAAAACTTAGAAATAATTTTTTTTTTAAAACATAGGAAATATATGAAACAAATGTGTGTGCAAATCCTAGAGCCAAATTTCATATACTCAAACTTTAACATTCTATTTATTACAAAGTTTCTAAGGACATCAAGATCTTCAATAGGCTTCTTCATATAATCTTCAACACTTGTTCCTTGAGCCCAATTGGAGTTGACTTGAGTCCAAAATCCTTGTATTTGTGAGAGAAGACTTCTAGAATGAATAGAGATCTGAAACACACTTAAACAATAAATGTTATTAGTACAAATAACTAATATGTTTTGTAATCATCAAAATACACTAATCATGGGTGATTGTAACCTTGGGCCAACACTATGTCATGATTACGAGCGTTTTGAGCCTGAGTCATGACTTCAAGCATCTTTTCATAGTTCATTGGTTCATCGTTTTGTTGTGATTGGTCTTGAAAAGATGAAGTGTTATTTTGGAATTGGTGGTAAAATTGTGAGTCCATCAGATTTTGTGATTGTTATTTGGACTCATGCATACTCATTTCAAAAATTGATGGTTTTCTATTTTAGACTGGTGGAACTGAGTATGAATCTTGGGAATATTGTGGACAAGGTGGATAAGGAGGACAAGTTGGTTGAAAATTGGGCTCGAGGGAGGTGAATCCCCACTGACTCTGTGAAGAGTTGAAATTATTCTGTAAATTATGGTTATAAGATTGGGGGCATGGGATATGCCGGGTTGGTAATATCTGAAAAGAGGTTGGTGTGTAATATGGATTACCATTAAAATTGAAAAAATTGTTGTTATAAGCCATATCATACAATAAAACACAAACAAAGAAAAATAAACAAACAAACAAGCAAACAAAAAAGAAAAAATTCTAACCTAAGTTAGGGTAGACCTTTGACCTAGACGACTCCTAACTGGTTAGACTGTCCATAGGAGGTATAATGCAGACTTTGACCACAAGCTAATCAGCCAGGTCAGGGCAAGATTGGTGTGAGGTTATCCGTCAAAGACGTTCCTTAATTAAGTAACCACCAACCTTCGGGCTTTTGGCCCTTAATCCCCTTCCTAGACACTAATTTGGTAAGAGTCAAATTCTAACACCAATTTAGCAGGAGACAAATTCCAACACCTTTCCCCTTAGGATAATCTCCTAATTGAGTCTGAGATGTCCTAGAGCCAACGTCTACTCATTTTTAGTTCGGCTTGGGTTAGTGAGTGAGGAGATTGTTTGTGAGCTAAGGGAGGGTAATGACTTCCCACATTATCTTGTTTATAGGACAAGCCCTTAGATCAATTTAGTGTAGTGTACAAGAAAAGCAACACTTAAGCAATGTAAATAATCCAAAAGTGTTCTTATACTAGATGCTATGCACACGTACCTTTGCTTCAGCACTCTTCAACAGTAAATAGAAAATGTAATGAAATAGACACGTGCCTAAATACAAAGTCTAAGTCATTTTTAGCATTTACAATCATCATTTTACTGTTGAGGTTAAAAATATATATACAGTGAGTCAAACAAGGAGATAAATGCTACAGATATTTAAACTACGCAATTCAGTCAACCTGCAAAAAATACAGGTTAGTAGTTCACTCAGTTTGCCACAGGACTGTAGCAAATCTGAGGGCTTCTTGGCTCTACTTTCTTGAGTAGAGTCCAAGGCCACTTATGTGTCCACTGCAGCAAGAATTCCTTGTTAAATTTGTACAAAAAACAAAGAAGAAAGTTAACCAAAAATGTAAACTTTTATGAGAATTACTTACCGTTCCTTCCGGCAACGGCGCCAAAATTTGATTGAGATAGAACCTGCACACAAAATATAGTATTTCAGATTTTAAGATTTAAAGGGTGCAAGTTACTCAATTCTACCACAATAGTAAGTGGCTATGCAGGTCGTGATCCACAAGGAGGGACTAGCGATGGAAGCTTTTTAGTAAGTTTTCTTTTAAGATACAAAGTATGGTTAAAGTTCTTCTTTTGTTCTTTAAAAGAAAAAGGAAAAATTGTTAAAGTTGAATTAGGAAGAAGATGGTAGATTAAGAAGATGGAAATATGAAAAATAGATTATATACAAAGAAAAGGAAAAGAGTGATAAAGATGGTGGAGCTTGTGATATTGAAACTAAAGAATAAAAGAAAAGACAACTTAAAAATTACTTACCTCTTCAGTGCTCATATACATTGGATCCGTTGCGACGACTTACCTTGTCTTTGAAAGCAATGGTGTATAGGATCTTCCCCATTCTCGATCTACACTATGAATAAAAGGGCAAACTATACTAGCAAGAGAAGGGTTGTTCATCACCATAGGCCATCAAGGGCACTTGCAACGGCTAAGCAGTCTCGAAGCTATCAGATTCTCTTGGATTGCAACACATCAGAGGAGAGTAAAAGAAAATAAGAGTAAAGAAAGAAAAAGAAACTTTGATTCGATTCAAATAACAATGAAAGAAGAAATCACTTACACTGGTGTCACCTGCAGTACAAGCTTGCTCTCATTCCTCCATGAAAGTGTTCTCTTCTCTGAGTTACATAAAGAAAAGTAAAAATTACATAAAAAGAAAACTAAAAACCTAAGTTACAAACTACAAATTATCCTAAGTTCTATTCTCTACTTGGTCGTCCCTTTTGCCTTTGAGTGCAGGTATTTATAGGAGAAATACAGAGTGTAGAGGAGTATGAAGATAAGTAAAGCTGGCAATTTCTGAACTCCCCTTATCTCCAAACTTGATTTGATGTGGATATTCAGTTCTAATCTACAGTTTAGTGGCGTATTGATTGCTAAATATTACTTATCAAATGACAGAATTAGAAATAATGATCATTCTAAGAGTTGTAGCCCTTTAAGTCCTCTTTATGGATCATCTTGAATCATCAGATTTGAGTTCTGGCAGCGAAATTTATGATTCAAATACTAAAATGTATCCAGCCAGAATCTGAGCCTGAATTGCTTCATCTCATCCATTGATCTTCTCTCATCCATTTATCCCTTTGGGTTTGGACTCTGTATTTGACGTTATCCTCGGTTGATCTTTAGCTTTAACCACCTAATTCACCAAAAACTAAATTTAACTAACTGGATTTGGGATCATCCTCCTCTAACCAAATAAATCTAGTTAAATCTGAATTTAACTGGTATTTATTTGATTTTATCCTCTTTCTCCCCATGATTGTCTTCTGCAAAATAGACATTTAAGACAAGGAATTTAGCAGATTTATTACATGATAAATGTGGAATGTAATAAAGAATAATGCAATAAATGTGTGCAATCATGTTTGTAGTGACTTCAGGATACTCCGTGTCAGAGTAGGTTCTCTTTCTATGGGAATGATGCCTTTTTGCTGATCGGTTGAGGTTAATCATCTGAATACCGACTGCTTGCTTACATGTGAGCTGCAGCGACATTCAGAGAACATTGCCGTGATGAGCCGTTCACAGCAACATAATAGAGCGATCTGATTAGCACTCCTTTTCTTTGTCAAATAATCCCTTATATCTGTTTGAGGGGGATCAAAGAGATTAGCCTCAGGTTTAGAGGGCTTTTCAGCTTCTCAAAGCCATCCTTGCGTCGCAATTCTAAAACGCAAGGTTTAGAAATGTGGAGCTCACATTCTGTAGAATGGACTCAACTCTTGCATTTTGACTTTAAAATGCGGGTCTCGTGCCTCTGTTAAGAAGAGACGCAAACCTCGTGTTGATGATTGTCGCATCTGGCTAGCGACATTTGAGAAACGTGGACTTCTGAGTCCCGTGTTCGGTCGTAGAGATGCGGGTCTCGTGTCTCTAAGAAGAGGCACGGACCTAGCGCTGCTGAACGTCGCATTTGAGAGGTGAAGCCTCAGAAATGCAAGCCTTTTGAGCTTCGTGTTTTGGTCTCCAAACGCGGACTTCGGGCGTCTGACGTAACTCAGAAGAGACGCGGGCCTGAGCCTCGTGTTTTGTATCTGCTGGATAGATAGTTATTCTAGCTTCTTACGTCTGTAGTTGACGCGCGCGTCGCCTTTGTCGATGCTCAGCATTCTGGTTACGCTTCATTAGTTGCTGGGAACCCCCCGTAACCTAGAGTTGAGAAAGAGGAAGGGCATGGCCAAATTGGCCTTCAATGACGTAGGCCTCGCGGGTCTCACGGGAGATGTTGACGCGGGCCTTACGTGCATGCGGCCAACCATGACGCTCTTTGCACCAGCCACCTTTGGAGAAGTCTCTGAAGGACTTGAGAGCGGAACTCTGAGGAGAGTTTGCGGTACTGCTGTGCCCTAGGGCTCTTGGAGCCAGAAGAGAGGAACTCTTCATATTTTTCCTGGTCAAATTCCATAATAAGTGATTCGACCATCCTCCCATGAAGGTGACATCACCTTGCGCTACAACTTGCTCATCAGTAGAGAAAGTGGTCCCCAGCGGAGTCGCCATCTCTTGTTTAGATTGGAAAAAATTTAGAGGATCGTAATAAAATTTCCTTGAATCAATGAAAGATTACAACAATCTCAAATATTTCGATTACAAGAGAGAGAAGATATTCAAACTCAAATCTTCTCTTTGTTTAATGCTGGGTTCTTGATGTAGCGGTAGAGAATGAATCTTGTTTTTCGTTGATCGAGTGAATGTCACAATCTTTGGGAATCTTCTCTTCAGACTATGGACAGAGTAGCACAACTCCTGTCCAATAAAATTACAAAGAGACTTGAGGCAAGAACAAACTTGTACTCAGCAAGTTGTTTGAAGAGTTGAACTCTTTTGTATCCCTCAGCTAAAGATTCTGATTTTTTTGACCAAAACTTCTGACCCAGTAGCAAACTGAGCTATTTATAGAGATTTTAGGGGTAAAACTGTCCCCTAAAAATCCTCCATAAAGGGGGTTAACTCTCCACATTAGGTGGGCAGTAATTGACCCAGTAATGTGGGCAGTTATAACCGAGACGCAGAGCTTCTCTGTAGTCGGAACACGGGCTTCGAGCCTCGCATTTTGGATGCCAACTCTGAACCTTGCTAGACGCGGGTTTCGAACTCTGCCAGATTGGGCTTCAAAATCTGCATCTTGAGATTGCAGTGATGTTGAGATGTGGGCTTCAAACCTCGCGTCTTGGCACTGCAGTGATGTCAGGACATGGGCTTTGAGCTTCGCGTCTTGGTTATTACAGTGCAGCTGGGACACGGGCTTCGACCCTCACGTCTTGGAACTGTACTGATGTCGAGGCACGGGCTTCATGCTCCGCATCTTGGCATTACACGAGTGGCTATGATTAGCCTCACGTCTAGAGTATAGACTCTGTTCTTTGATGACTTGTCTTTAATGATTTTTAGACGGTCTACAAACACCTCCACTACAACCTACTTTTCCTTCTCATAGTTCTCACAGAGCCTCCCAATCTTCCACTCCTTCTAACACTGATGCCTTTTACAATTCTCTTTCTGCTGAAATCATGGATAAAAAGTCTAAACAAACTTCAATGATGGAATCCCAAACTTCCATTATCAATAATCAGAGTCATTTCTGAATTTAAACATTAGGATGGACAGTTTGAACTCCACTCAGTAGAAAATATTGCACTACTTCAAGACAAACTTTTCATCACCACCTCCACCATCCGGCTCTGGTGTATGATGCTCAAGCAAGTTGAAGACTACATTGCATATCATCTACGATTCATAGACATTGCTTTTTGATGTTGCTTTTCTACATGTAATTTTTTGTGTTGTGTTCTCAAGACTTGTTTCTCTGTAATAACTCTATGTTCTATTTTCAAAGACTTGCTTTTCTATAATAAAGATATTAGACTCCTTTGTGATATATCTATGTTTCTCTTCTTTGTGTTTTTCTTTTTGTTAATGCCGAAAGGGGAGAAAATCTCATATCTAAATTATGATTTATGTATATGTATTGTGACAGGGGGAGTTTAAGCATGTCTTTTATACAGGGGGAGCTTAAGCATATGTCTTCTATCTTATAACTTATGTTAGATATACATACAACTTAAGTCTCTCTCACACACACACACACACTCTTGTTTGTCAACATCAAAAAGGGGGATACACACACACACACACACACACACACACACACACACACACACACACATTTGTTTGTCAACATCAAAAAGGGGGAGAATGTTGAATGATACTTCCCCTACATGTTCATTATATGGTTACATATACAGTGGTTTTGATGATAACAAACTTATGATTACATACGCACACTCTCTCTCTTGTGTTTTGAATTTTGTACTCACATATGTCTTACAGATCAAAAGGAGGATATTTTGATGGAGACATAGCACAAACATATTGATCAAGGAGTAAAAGATATTACAAGGCTTTTCACATTTTTTTGTAATTTTTTTAGATTTTTAAAAATTTGTCAAAAGCCTTAAATACACAATTTTTACACATCCTTAGTCGATTAACCCCTACACCTAGTCGACTGAGTTAAGTATGATATTCTATTTTTTTCAACTCATATGTACACTAGTCGACTACCCCTATATCGTAGTAGACTTATAGAATTTTACAGAGACCAATCTGTTTACAGTCTAGGTAGTTTAGCCGACTAATAGATGACTGACACACATACCTAGTCGACTACCTATAAACCTAGTCGAGTATAACTAATTTTATGAAGACATGAAATTCGTTTCTGTGTTAAGTGTAGTCTACTACCCCTATTGATTAGTCGACTAATATTGAAAAATTATGATACCTAGTTGACTAACTTCAGATCTTAGTCGACTATACTGTCAGTTTCTGACTGTTAGACAGTTGTATAAATTTTTGATTTTCTAATATTTTCTTACTCTTTTATGATCAAATTCAAATCAAATATTCACCCCAACTGCTTGAATTTTTCAACTATAAATAGGAGTTGATTTTATTGATTTAGACACAACTTTTTATAGATAAAATTCTGTCAAAATTTTGTTCTTCAGAAAAACTTTCTCTTTGATTCTTTCTTCACCCAATTCAATTCTTAGTGAAGAAAATCTGAGAGTTCTACTATAAGGTTCCTGTAAATTCACTTCAACACAAAAGTCAAGGCTTATAGGATGATTGTACTTATTGCAAAGATGGTCTTCTCGGTGTAGAGAGGAGGTGTACAGATTTGATAAAAGAGTTTGTCAAATGGTGTACTGTTTGCTGGTTTTGAGGGTTTTCAAAATCAAGTTAAGGATAATCTCAAGCGGGTGCTTGGGGACTAAATGTAGGTTAAGAGGATCGAACCAGAATAAAATATATGTTTGCATATGCTTTTCTGTGTTTGACTCTGTGCATATTTATTTTTTTATAAGTTATTTACATTTCTTATTTAGAATTTTTAAAATACTATTCACCTCCTCTCTTGTGTTTGTGTTGCAATCCGATCATGAATCTCCTGCACCGACTGCTCGATCTCCATCACCAATCCTCCAATTCAACAAGATTCGACCAGGATCATACGCTGACCCGAATTCAGTTATGTTCAAATTCGAAGTCATATCGAATTCAGTTGAGATCTGAATTTGTTTAAGACTCAAATTCAGACTTGATCCAAATCCGACTCAGACCCGAATCAAACTCAACTTCCTCTCCATATTGCGAGCCGTTTTCTCTCACATGTGAATCTAGTCCGCAGTCTTCCCCTCTCTGATCAAGGATTTCTTCTCTAATCACTGGCTTCTTTCTTCAAATTCGTCGGCCACTATGTCATCAGGTTCTACAGTGACTTTTTCTTTTTCATATATGAAGTTAGCCATTAATATATATTTATTTTTAGGACTAAAATAGTAAATTTTTTTATATTTGATAATTTTTGATAATTTTTAATAATTTTAGATTTTTTATGAATGGTATAAGAGCATGAACTATAAAATCGCACATGTGACTACTCGGGAAGATGAAACGGCGGTGAAGGTTTGATATATCATGGACACAATGTTAAAAGTGAAAATGACCAGTTGAATCTTGCATCATATAATACGGGGTAAGTACTAATAGTTTATAATAAAATTAAATTGTTAATTTAATTTAATTCTTATATGATTTTCTCTTATAGTTCACATTGGACTTTGTGCGTGATCGACTTTTATAAACTGACTTACTGTATATTGGTTTGACTCATGCGTCACGATGTGCGAGAATCGATTCATAATTTGATTGATATATGAGTGTTTACTACTTGTATATCTTTTTCATTACTTTTATCTAAAAATATTATTTAATATTCTTGTTTATTTTCTGAATTTTATGAAAATAGCTCCGCCATGTTTGCTCCACAAACCGATAAAAAAAAACAAAAACCTTCATGGAAGAAGATTCAGGTAATTATTTCGAAAACTGATGATACAACTTTAAATTTTAAATTTTACTTAATACAATTTCAATTCTTGTAGTGTCCTCGACAATCCGATAGCATCATGTGCGGATACTACATTATTCGGTTTATGCGTGAGATCATTGCAAGTTAGATAAATCCTATTTCTATAAAAGTGTAATCCTCTACTTAAAGTTAATTTATATTTTTTTAGTATTAAAACTAACACAAATAAGTCAATATGTTTGCAGTTTGATAACAAAGAATCTTATTCTTATGCGGATTTGGAAGAAGTAAAGGAAGAGTGGACAGGATACGTTGTAAAATATTTTACGTAGAGAGAGTATTGTGTTTAAACTCATTTTTTGTTGTTTGAGTTTGTACATGTTTTCATTTTGGTGCATCTTTTTATTTTTTGTACATGTTATCTATTTGGTGCTTGTTTGGTGCATGACTTATGCGTGCATGTATTTGTACCCATACACACACATATACATGTACACACACACACACACATACATGTATACACACATCATATGACATATGACAACCCCATTAACAATAATACTGGAACTGCTAGGTATAAGTCCATTTACCTTGTTCGGTCGGTGTTCCCACTGCCTTGAGCTCCCTTCTGCCACGGACTCTCTAGAGATCCTGTCATTATGCAGCAATGTATTCAAGGTCATCCGTCTCCAATTTTGTTCATGGAACATGTACATATTGCGTACAGTTTATGTGAAAAATAAGGCGATCTGGTGTAAGAGAAGGGTTTTGTTGTAATTTTTTTTTTGAAAAGGTTACTTCCAGAGTATCCCAGAGCACCCTACTCTATTAAGGATAAATTCCGTAGTGGTCAATCAGCCTCCAGACTAATCCTAGGTATCCACGTGGCGTGCTCGAGACACACGGTATTGGGGAGCAAACACAATGCCTTAGCGCCCTCACACGCCCAGGGGAGGCTTCAAAACCATGACCTCTTGGGACGAGCCCAAGTGGTCACGCCACTCGGCCATCCTCCGCAGATGGATTTTGTTGTATTTGTTTGTGTGTGTAAATATATATATATATATATATATATATATATTATATATATATATATATATAGGGAGCTGATCCTCTAAGAACGGTTCTCACGGATTCCTGTGAGAACTTTCACGTGGGTCGTCGGATCTGATAGATCAAATCAAATAAAATCAGATCTCTATCAGATCCGACGACTCACGTGAAAGTTCTCACAGGAATCCGTGAGAACCGTTCTTAGGG